>JBCEWE010001677.1:0-24843 GCA_039877035.1 Silurus lanzhouensis | reverse complement strand
CTAAGCATGCCACAGCCTTAAATGTGCCTGAAATAAAAGTTACGTTTGACGCGTTGCCATGGGAACAGCGTTTTAAATATCAAAAATCCCTTTGCAATTTATCATCAACAATGTCTCGGCATCATGGTGATTACGTTTGGTGGCAATCGCATGAATATCCTGGGAGGAGTATTTAAAAGTTCACCACATGCAACTGTCAAAAAATCCACCTTTTGTGACCGACACACTTCCTGGCGCCTGTTGGTGGCGCTATGTCCGAGATTCACAATAGGCACATCGATGCGATCGGAATCCTAGGCCGAACATACACACTGCGTGTCATCCGAATAAGACATTTTTTGCTTTAGATATTAGACACTACCTGTTTCCCTGAATTCGCCATAAATTTGTAGCCTCGCCACGGCAGCACCGTTCAAAATATCAAAATCCCTTAGCAATTTAGCAAGTGCAATGTCTCGCATCATGTTCCCACGTTTGATGTCAATCGCATGAATTCCCTAGGAGAAGTATTTAAAAGTTCACCGCATGCACTTATAAAACAACCCAACATGGCCGACTTCCGGTTGGGCGGGGCTAATAGGTTTGATTGTGAAAGTTGTTCGGGTCTATGAGATCTATATGCATACCAACTCTCTTACATGTGCGTACATGTTTGCCCGATCTGTGCACCGATATTTGTTTTTGCATTTCAGGGGGAGCTACAAAGCCCTATTGCATGCCTATGTTCCAGCCTTTGACAGCTCCTAATGGCAGACGACTTTGACGTCTGTGCCAAATTTCCGATGTTTCGAGCATGTTAAGGCACACAAAGTGCATGCCAAGAGCTTAATACGCCTGAAATAAAAGTAAAGTTTGACGCGTTGCATGGGAACGGCGTTCGAGATATTAAAATTCCCTCACAATTTATTATCTACAATGTGTCAGCATCATGTTGACCACGTTTGGTGTCAATCGCGTAAATATCCTGGGAGGAGTATTTAAAAGTTCACCACATGCAACTGTCAAAAAATCCACCTTTTGTGACTGACACACTTCCTGGCGCCTGTTGGTGGCGCTATGTCCGAGATTCACAATAGCACATCGATGCGATCGGATCCTTGGCGAACATACACACCGCGTGTCATCTGAATAAGACATTTTTTGCTTTAGATATTAACCACTTTCTGTTCTCCGAATTCGCCATAAATTTGTCGCCTCGCATGGCAGCACCGTTCGAGATATCAAAATCCCTTCGCAATTTAGCAAGGCCACGTTTGATGTCAATCGCATGAATTCCTAGGAGGAGTATTTAAAAGTTCACCGCATGCACTTATAAAACAAACCAAAATGGCTGACTTCCTGTTGGGCGGAGCTCATAGTTTAGAGGGCGAAAGTTGTTCGGCTCGATGAGATCTATATGCATACCAACTCTCGTACATGTGCGTACATAATTGCCCGATCTGTGCACAAATGTTTGTTTTTGAATTACAGGGGGCGCTACAGAGCCCCTGCCACACCCGTATTCCACCTTTGTCCGGCCCTAGTGACAAAGGACTCTGACTGTGTGCCAAATTTCAAGAGTTTTCGAGCATGTTAAGGGACCCCAAATGGCTAATGTGTGTAAAAAATAAAAATAAAAAAAATAATAAATTCTAAGGAAAACAATAGGGCCCGAGCACCGAGGAGCAGGCCAGAATGGCCTGCACCAAAGGTGCGAAGCCCTATTGTTTTCCTTAGAATTTATTATTTTTTTTATTTTTATTTTTTATAAGGGCCGGACAAAGGCCTGCACCTAAGGTGCGAAGCCCTATTGTTTTCGCACCTTAGGTGCAGGCCATTCTGGCCTGCTCCTCGTGCTCGGGCCCTAATTAAAGCTGCAAGCAGCGATGTGCGGGCCCTCGCCGGGCTCACCGCCACCGGTGGCCTGAGGAAAACAGTGAACAGTGGGCGAGTGCATGTAAGCAAGTAAAGATGGGAGAATTGTGGCACAGTCATTTCAAAGTGCCACACTTTTTGTTGCCAGCAGGTGGCGCTATGACTAACTAAAAATGAAAATGTAGATCTGTTCAAATCAGGAGTCTTAACAATCTTGTGAAGTTTGGGGCAGATTGGACATTGTATGTCGAGTTATAGCAACTTCCCTTTTTCATGGCAAATCCTTGAATTTAGTCAGACCCTATGGACACGCCTTCAACGAAAACTCTAGATCTTCGCAATGTGACATTGCAAAGGCCTTTAGATTATGCCTACAAATTTGGTGTTGATCTGAACAAATCTCAACTGTTATTCCCATGTGAGGCAAGGAAATTTGTCACTGTGCCATGGACACGCCTTTAACGAACGCTCAAGATCTTCACAATACACTAGCGCAAAGGTCTTACAATATGACTGGCCAACAAAATTAGGGGATGGCATTAAATTTCTAGGAGAAGGTCGTTGCACAGTAAAACATGACACTTCCTGTTGCCAGCAGGTGGCGCTATGACTTACTAATATGGAAATGTAAATCTGTTCAGATCTGGAGTGCTATCAATCATCTGAAGTTTGGGGCAGATTGGACATTGTATGTCGAGTTATAGCAACTTCCCTTTTTCATGGCAAATCCTTGAATTTAGTCAGACCCCTATGGACACGCCCTTCAACGAAAACTCTAGATCTTCGCAATTTAACATCGCAAAGGCCTTTAGATCATGCATGCAAATTTGGTGTTGATCTGAACAAATCTCTAGGAGGAGTTCGTTAAAATACGACATGTGCGAATGGCAAAATCGACCAAAGATTTGCTCATACAATTAAAAATACCGACTTCCTGTTGGGTGTCAGATTTCGTACCAAGAGATTTTTTGTAGGTCGTCGTGTGCTACATGTGTCTACCGATTTTCAGACATGTACGTGAAACATAGCTCAAGCCACACACGTTGAACGTGTATAGGTGGCGCTACTAGCCGGTTCTGCCACATCGACTTTCGAGGAACATGGCGTACCTAATTTTTCGCTTTTTTCGCTGTTACGCAAAGTTTTCGTGAGTTTCCGATGAAAAAAAAGTCAAAATATAGCTCAAGCAGCGATGGTGGGCCTCGCACATTTGTGTATCGCTTATACGTGTCCAGAAAACAATGCACCGGTGGGCAAGTGCATCAGTGGTAAATATCAGTGGCTATTTTATGTTGTTATGACCATTTGGGGACTGTAGGTAAAAGAAACCCCACATTTTAGACAAACGGGGGCGCTAGTGAGCACTTAAGAGACACACCATTGTCCGACCTTTTTGTCCACATTGTGATGTATGTGACTTGTCAAATGTGATGTATGTGTCAAATTTCAGTTAATTAAGCACGCCAAAGCCTAATATGCCTGAAATAAAAGTAAGTTTGACGCGTTGCCATGAGAACAGCGTTCGAGATATCAAAAATCACTTGCAATTTATCATCTACAATGTCGCGGCATCATGTTGATTACGTTTGGTGTCAATCGCATGAATGCCCTAGGAGGAGTATTTAAAAGTTCACCTCATGCAACTGTCAAAAATCCACCGTTTGTGACTGAAACACTTCCTGGCGTCTGTTGGTGGCGCTATGTCCGAGATTCACAATAGGCACATCGTTGCGATCGGAATCCTTGGCCGAACATACACACCGCGTGTCATCTAAATAAGACATTTTTTGCTTTAGATATTAGACACTACCCGTTTCCCTGAATTCGCCATAAATTTGTCGCCTCACCACGGCAGCACCGTTCAAAATATCAAAAATTCCTTCACAATTTAGCAAGTGCAATGTCTCGGCATCATGTTCCCACGTTTGATGTCAATCGCATGAATTCCTTAGGAGGAGTATTGAAAGTTCACCGCATGCACTTATAAAACAACCCAACATGGCCGACTTCCTGTTGGGCGGGGCTAATAGGTTTGATTGTGAAAGTTGTTCGGGTCTATGAGATCTATATGCATACCAACTCTCGCACATGTGCGTACGTTTGCCCGATCTGTGCACCGATATTTGTTTTTGCATTTCAGGGGGCGCTACAGAGCCCTACTGCCACGCCTATGTTCCAGTCTTTGACCGGTCCTAACGGCAGACGACTTTGACGTCTGTGCCAAATCTCCGGTGTTTTCGAGCATGTTAAGGCACCCAAAGTGCATGCCAAGTGCTTAAATACGCCTGAAAATCAAAGTAAAGTTTGAGGCGTTGCCATGGGAACAGCGTTTGAGATATCAAAAATCCCTCTGCAATTTATCATCTTCAATGTCTCTGCATCATGTTGACCACTTTTGGTGTCAATCGCATGAATATCCTAGGAAGAGTATTTAAAAGTTCACCTCATGCAACGGTCAAAAAATCCACCTTTTGTGACTGACACACTTCGTGGCGCCTGTTGGTGGCGCTATGTCAGAGATTCACAATAGGCACATCGATGCGATCGGAATCCTTGGCCGAACATACACACCGTGTGTTATCTGAATAAGACGTTTTTTGCTTTAGATATTAGACACTTCCTGTTCTCTGAATTCGCCATAAATTAGTCGCCTCGCCATGGCAGCAGCGTTCGAGATATCAAAAATCCCTTTGCAATTTAGCAAGTCCAATGTCTCGGCATCATGTTCGCCACGTTTGATGTCAATCGCATGAATTCCCTAGGAGGAGTATTTAAAAGTTCACCGCATGCACTTATAAAACAAACCAAAATGGCTGACTTCCTGTTGGGCGGAGCTCATATTTTTGAGGGTAAAAGTTGTTCGGGTCGATGAGGTCTATATGCGAACCAACTCTCATGCATGTGCGAACATAATTGCCGGATCTGTGCACCAATGTTTGTTTTTGCATTTCAGGGGCGCTACAGAGCCCCCTGCCACGCTGTATACCAGCCTTTGTCCGGCCCTAGTGACAAAGGACTCTGACGTGTGTGCCAAATTTCAAGGTTTTCGAGTATGTTAAGGGACCTCTAATGACCAATGTGTGTAAAAAAAATAAAATAAAATAAAATAAAAAATAATAAATTCTAAGGAAAACAATAGGGAATCGCACCTCTGGTGCAGGCCATTCTGGCCTGCTTCTCAGTGCTCGGGCCTAATAATCCTCTCAACATAGTTGTAGGCCAGGGATGGGCAAACTTTTTGACTCACGGGCCACAATGGGTTCTAAAATTTGACAGAGGGGCCGGGTCATACATATACATACATATACACACACTAATTATATATATATATATATATATATACACACAGTGAGGAAAATAAGTATTTGAACACCTGAGAAAGTCAATGTTAATATTTGGTACAGTAGCCTTTGTTTGCAATTACAGAGGTCAAACGTTTCCTGTAGATTTTCACCAGGTTTGCACACACTGCAGGAGGGATTTTGGCCCACTCCTCCACACAGATCTTCTCTAGATCAGTTAGGTTTCTGGCCTGTCGCTGAGAAACACGGAGTTTGAGCTCCCTCCAAAGATTCTTATTGGGTTTAGGTCTGGAGATAAGCTAAGCCACGCCAGAACCTTGATATGTTTCTTACAGAGCCACTCCTTGGTTATCCTGGCTGTGTGCTTCGGGTCATCGTCATGTTGGAAGACCAGCTCGACTCATCTTCAATGCTCTAACTGAGGGAAGGAGGTTGTATCCTAAAATCTCGCAATACATGGCCCCGTCATCCTCTCCTTAATACAGTGCAGTCGCTCTGTCCATGTGCAGAAAAACACCCCCAAAGCATGATGCTACACCCCATGCTTCACAGTAGGGATGGTGTTCTTGGGATGGTACTCATCATTCTTCTTCACCCAAAAGTTCTATTTTGGTCTCATCTGACCACATGACTTTCTCCATTGACTCCTCTGGATCATCCAAATGGTCATTGGCAAACTGAAGACGTGCCTGGACATGTGCTGGTTTAAGCAGGGGAACTTCCGTGCCATGCATGATTTCAAACCATGACGTCTTGGTGTATTACCAACAGTAACCTTGGAAACGGTGGTCCCAGCTCTTTTCAGGTCATTGACCAGCTCCTCCCGTGTAGTTCTGGGCTGATTTCTCACCTTCCTTAGGATCATTGAGACCCACGAGGTGAGATCTTGCATGGAGCCCCAGTCCGAGGGATATTGTTTAGCTTCTTCCATTTTCTAATGATTGCTCCAACAGTGGACCTTTTTTCACCAAGCTGCTTGGCAATTTCCCGTAGCCCTTTCGAGCCTTGTGGAGGTGTACAATTTTGTCTCTAGGTGTCTTTGGACAGCTCTTTGGTCTTGGCCATGTTAGTAGTTGGATTCTTACTGATTGTATGGGGTGGCAGCTAACGACCTCAAACAGGTGCATCTAATTTAGGATAATAAATGTAGTGGAGGTGGACATTTTAAAGGCAGAATAACAGGTCTTTGAGGGTCAGAATTCTAGCTGATAGACAGGTGTTCAAATACTTATTTGCAGCTGTATCATACAAATAAATAGTTTAAAAATCATATATTGTGATTTCTGGATTTTTTTTTATTTTTAGATTATGTCTCTCACAGTGGACATGCACCTACGATGACAATTTCAGACCCCTTCATGATTTCTAAGTGGGAGAACTTGCAAAATAGCAGGGTGTTCAAATACTTATTTTCCTCACTGTGTGTGTGTGTGTGTGTGTGTGTGTGTGTGTATATATATATATATGCATGTATGTGTGTGTGTGTGTGTGTGTGTGTGTAATTTATATATATAACAATTTGTTTATCTTTTTTTTGCCAGTGCATCAATAAACACAACAGAAAACCTCAAGTTCAGTAGGAAGTGTTGTTGAACTCCTTATTTTGCCAGTTCATCAAAGTCTGGAGTAAGTTTTGTTGTGGCAATTCTCAAAATAGATCCGAGGTGTTAGTCAGAAACTGTCGCAGTTTTTAAAGAGTATCAGATTTAGCTCTCTTAAGAGAAGAAGAGAGTATTGCACCCGAACAACGTCAATGGAGCTGAAGTGCGACGTCTTTAGGGGAAACGTGGGCATTACAGGGGGAAGGTAAATTGAACCATGTTCACCCGTACCTATAATCCGGCGGGCCGGATTAATAAACCCAACGTGCCGTGTGTGGCCCGCGGGCCGTAGTTTGCCCATGTCTGGCCTAGGCCATTGTGTAGAGAGCAACTATTCTAATTCTCCAATCCTCAAAGTGTTCTTTGCCATGAGGTGCCACGTTGAGAATCCATTGGTCAGTATGCGAGAATTGTACTCAAAGCACCAAATTTTTACTGTTCTAAAACAAGCTATACAAATGTGTATGGTCCTGTCAAGCAGACAAAAACGAGAACATGATGAATAGGACCCGTTTTTACAATAATGGCTGTATGTCGAGTTATTTTCAGAGGACAGGAAATCTGCCAGCACACTGACTACTCTAAAATATATCTGAGTTTTATTTCTATACTTGTCCCTTTATGAACATAAAATAATTGCTGAAATGTGAGGGATGTACTGAATTTTGTGCGAAATAGACAGACAGACAGACAGACAGACAGACAGACAGACAGACACGGGTGTAATGGTACACATATTTGTACCGAACCATTTTTGTACAGGGCTTTCGATTCTGTGCTAGTGTACCGAATTACTTGCTGAACATAGTTAAAATCTGAATTCCTTCATGAACTTTGAGAGTATTTTTTTATTATTATTATTAAACTTGAACAACTTGAGTTAGCACAGTATAACAATTAAATTTGTAGTGAAATCGCTGCCACTGCCTTGTCATTACCAATGCTATCGATATCAATTCTTTAGCATTTAATGGCCTAGGCTTTAAATTTGCGTTAATGCAAATTTATTTTTACGGCACTAAATTTATAAACGCACATTTATTCACGATACGATTCACGATACGATTCACGATACGATTAAGATACGATTAATCACAATTAAATGTTTTAAACAAGATGGGAAGTAACGTCACTTTTTACTTTCACTCAATGTTTTTTACACAAATATCTGTACTTTCTACTTCTTACATTTTCAAACCAGGCTTGTTACTTTATTTTTAATCTATTTGGTGACATGATTGGTTTTGAAACTTTGTTCTTTACTTTAACTTGAGTGAAAAAGTGGTCAGTACTTCAACTTAGAGTATTTAAAAACATGAGTATCTGTACGTCTTAGGATTTGTGTACTTTTGCCACCTCTGCCTAAAATACACACACACACACACACACACACACACACACACACACACACACACACACACAAAATAAATAATACCTTTGCTAAATTCTGTCGGAGGTTGGTGTGTTTCAGAAGCCTGGTGTTCTCGATAATCTCCTGAAGCA
Source organism: Silurus lanzhouensis (assembly GCA_039877035.1). Classification (NCBI taxonomy): domain Eukaryota; kingdom Metazoa; phylum Chordata; class Actinopteri; order Siluriformes; family Siluridae; genus Silurus; species Silurus lanzhouensis. Next base: position 16,583 of record JBCEWE010001677.1, on the reverse strand, counting down.
CTGGGGAATATTTCTGAGTCTCACACACGAGGGCAAATAGTTGCTTTATATTCTGAAAGACAAAAAAACAGAACCTCAAATGATAGAACAAAAACAAAGCGACAGAATACCTTTTTAGCATTCCTCACTGTATAATCACCTGGAATTTACTGTCGTACACCAGAGTTTTCACAGCTCCCTTCTTTTGCTCCACTTTACCAAGAATCTCTGCTGCTTTCATATAAAGTGCCATGCTAGAGTTTTAAATCAGTACAATAACCATTAACATGTATGTAGACCCTTCTTTAACGTGTTAATATTTGCGATACTTATCACTCATCCAAAAGTCACGCTTCTGGGTAAAATTGCAACGACTTGCTTTTCGGCAAGTCGCAAAACCGTCCGGCTTTGCGGCAATTTGTGCAATTGCTTTGACAAGCCATAAGAGGGAGAAATAGACACACGGAAATGGGCGCAATATCAGCTCGTTTATATCTACATTCGGAAAACGTATGTTATATTTTATGTAGAATGCATAAAAAGCAAATACTCAAATATTTTGAGTAAGGCTGGGTTGCTCTTAGTGATTGATAATGCTGGAATCAGCATGAAGTGTTCATAAGTCACCTACCTATTTATTATAGATACTTGAGTTAAAAGTTTCTGCTCTCACAAAGATGCGGATCTTTGAAACAGGTGTTAAGTGAATGGTCACACCTCGTCTAACGAGGGGGGTGGGCTATCACATTAGAAACAATTGCAAATGAGAGCCACACCCTCAAACAATATTCATGTCCTTGACCTGAAACAACCTGGAATAGATTTTGTTTCCGTTTTTAAAGGGAACAAACTTGTATTTTTACGCCCTTCCAGCTTTAGATAGTTTAGTAATTATTCATTCGGGTTTTCTGATTTCCTTGAGACATTTACGTAAATTAATAATGCGTGCGTTTTGGAGCCACCTGACCGAGTGGCTGTTTTCTGCAGGAAATCCCATAGAACATGGATGAGCATGGGATTCTAATCTGTAGAGAAAATGTCCAATAGAAATGCTGTTATTTTTATGCAAATAAATCAAGAAGAATGTGAGCTTTTGTATTTAACTGTACCTCTTAACTGCTACCCTAAATTGAATATAGATTTATAAAGTAACTGGAGCTGGAGGGTAAAATAGATGCCCTGGGTTGTGGACCATCCTGTTAGTGCTGATGTGTAAACTGTAGATTATGAATATATTTAGTGTAAGAACAAACTTTTCTATTATACACAGAGGTCAACATCATTTAGAAATCAAAAGATGGATGTATATTTTATAACAGAATTATCATTCTTATATAACAGGTGGGATCACGCACCATTTTGTGTCCTGGTCTTGCTTTTGCTACAAATTTCAAACTGTCCGTAAGCATTATTTAAGATTCATTGCCCAAAAAGTTAGCATGTACTTGAAAAATCTGAGCAGAAGGTAACAAACTGTTGCCATCAATAGCTTCTTGTGTATTAGAGATGACTTTTCAGATTCCCCACTAGGCTCGTTTTGGATGGATCGTGTAAAAAGTCATTTTGGTTGATGTTAGCTCAAATTCTACAGTAACCCCCAGGTAATCACACACAATCACAGAAAGATTTCTTCACTATTTTTATTAAGTGTTTTGTATATGTTAAACACTGGATAAATTAGGGTTTAATGGAAAGTTCCATGTCGACTAAAGGATATCATTCCTTGAACTAGTATTGCTTCATGCTGTTTGGCACAGGAAGTGATGTCACCAATAGAAGCCCCACCCATGCTTCACCTGAACAGAGGGAAGGGCCAGACAGAAGTTGTCTGAACAGAAAGAGAGAAAAAAACAAGGAAGCACTCAGGTGTGTGAGTCAGTGATAGTCTTTATGTAAAGAAGAACAAGAAACAAACATTTACATTGAACAGGTTTTCAAGATGGATGTCCAAGAGAGCTCCCCAGCAGTTATGGGGTTGCTGAAAACGTTTGACTCATCTGAGTTTGGGAGTTGGGAGAAGATAGGCTCCGGTGGTTTTGGACAAGTGTACAAAGTGCGGCATGTACAGTGGAAAACATGGCTGGCTATTAAGTGCCCTCCCAGTCTGCATGTGGATGAAAAGTAAGTGAAAGCATTTCAAATTTGTATTGTTTTGTGTTATTCCCTTAGTGTGTATGTGTGTAAATTTGTGGGAAAAATAAATGATGGTGGCTCAGGATGTGTTTAATAGCCCCATTTTTTCTAAAGGTGAGCTGTTTGTCTGTCACAAGAATCTAACACTAGACAAGCCGGTCTCCTTGATCATATGATTATGGAAGTAAATTGATTATCTGACACACCCATATTTGTAATAATATAATATTTATACTTTGGTTTAGTTTACAGTTCCCCCTAAATTGCACCTGGATCCATGCCCCAGGGCTTTGCTTATTAATATGAAGATGTTTAATATTCATTATATATACGTATCATCAGACATTCAGATTTGAGAGCCTTGTTATTACTTTCCGATCCTCCTTTTTGTGTCAGCTTTGATTACATACCATAGTGCCTGGGGGCACAATTATGCACCAACTGGCTCTATACACAAATGTACTCATTGTGTACTCACTACTGTCAATCACCATGTACAGTATTGCATTTTCACCATTCACCATATATTTTACTGATGTTTTTTTCTTAGTAACCTGCTTGTGACTATATTCATACTGTGTATACACACAATCCTTATTTATGTTTAAAACCGACATTAATATCTAAACAGCTAGTTATGTTTTGGCTATTATTAGGAAGTAAATTTGTAACTTTTAACAGTTACTCAGGCCTTAATTAGTTTATAGAATAAGCACCACATTAGACTATAGTATTCAGTAGTTTACGCTAAAGTCTAAGCTAGATAAATACATAAACACACGCCATATTTATTATTCTTATGGTTATTTCTAGACTATTCACCTTTGGCCACATACATAGATAAGGGTTAAACATCATTTAGATGTCATACTGATGTAACTGTTTTAGGAGCATAGTTAAAATGTGTGAATGGGATACTATATTATTTGCTAACTGAGTGCTAAGTGTTGTGCATTCTATGTCAGGTGTAAACGCATGTATGAGTTGATAATAGATGATTGTTAGCCCTGCAGCCTGGGAGAATTCAGCACAGGACAAGCATATTATCAATGCTTAATATCTGCACTTTACTTTAGTTGTTTATCTAATTTGACCAATCCATAAACGCAAAAGCAAGCATTGTCCTTCATTAGATCAGGCTGGGTTGAGTTTATAGTAATAACGCGTGCAGCTGCAAAACCGGTTGTGCCAGGCCTTCATTTAAGAGGAGTTTTTGTCTGATTGTAAGTGATTGAAGCAAGAGATTAGAGTAGTAGAGTACACCTCTCTCGTTTCCTCTCTCTTCTATTCACACTGTCCCCCGTCTTTCTTCACCACCCCCTTTGTCACCCACAAAGACCTGTCTTTTAGCTTCAAGAACCTAATACTGGATTGTGTCTTAAATGTTGGAATGAGATATGGTTGGGTTCATGAATGCGTCATATTTGAATTGATTGAACCCCTGCAGTTGAAATTGCATTTCAAACAACTTAGTCGCAAAAATATATACTTAAATCACAACAAAAAGTGATACACTGATTCAAACTGATCACAAGACATTTGATTAAAGATTAGCCCTTGTAAGTGGTGATTCATGTTTTCCATCAGAGAGTGGGTAATGCTTCAAATTGATCTGTTTTTCTTTGTACATGTCATATATCTATGTCTGGATCAGATACTGTATCGTTATGTGAGCATTTCCTGAAAATGCTACATTGCGATATAATTACAGTGCGTCTCATATAAACTACCAGATAGGCCTATCTCTTTAATATAACTGAATAAAAATGATGGGACTTGCGGCATTAAACCAGATTCGCTCTAAAAGTCTCTCTTGAGCTTCATTCAGGGTACGTATTAACGTTTGACTGCACTTACTGAGATAAAACAATAAGGACTTTTAAAGATTGTTCAGGCTGTTTATGTTCATTCTGCTGTCACGCAGGCAGTCGATTGCACTGGTGCCATAAATTTATTACAATTACATTGTTTCAAGATTTATACCCTTTAGGCCCAATATGTCTGATGTAAACATTAGACATTAATTTACATGACATTTAAAATGACCTTTTTTGCTAAGATGAGATTAACTAGTCATGCAATCACACCCAGATTGCAATTATGTGCTAAATTAATAATAGTTCAACTTAACTACCAGCTAAATAAGCGGTCTAGTTTTCCAAAAGTTTTTGGATTTCCTTGATCCTTCTGCTTAAATGCTAAATTGCATGATGTCAGTTTTCAATGTACCAGCTTGTATATTGCTTATATATATATATATATATATATATATCTATGTCCAAAAATATTAATGACTACAAGCTTAAATTCAGATTTAGATTAATTGTATAAGAGATTAATATTAAGATAATTAATATGAAGTTTTTCCTTTTCTATTTTAAAGGGAACGTGCTGAGCTCCTTGAAGAGGCCAATAAAATGGAAGCAGCAAAGTTCCGCTACATCCTGCCTGTATATGGAATCTGCAGTGACCCATTGGGCCTGGTGATGGAGTACATGGAGACAGGTTCTCTGGAGACACTGTTGGCAGCAGAGCCTTTGCCGTGGGTGCTGCGATTCCGTATTATCCACGAGACAGCAGTGGGCATGAACTTCCTTCACTGCATGAATCCACCGCTGCTTCATCTGGACCTAAAGCCTGCCAACATACTGCTGGATGCCCACCACCATGTTAAAGTACGTTTTATGATATATAGGATATGTTAATAACCTTACAAGTATTTCTAACACATTGAACTGTTAACATGCTTTTCATAGCCATAATGCTGTTTTTTTAAATTGTATTCTGTTTTTGCTTGACTATTATGTAACTTTTTTGAATTGGAAAATGCACAGCATGTTTTTTTGAACATGCACAGAAGGTGCAACAGAATTTAAATGGGAATAGTTTTTTGTGTTGATGTTTTTTTTAATGGCCTTGAAGATTCCATGTGATTCCCTAAAGGCAGAAATGCTTTCCCAGCCATTATCCCATATTTGCCTGTCCTCCATATGGATGAGTAAGCGCAGAGTGGGAGGATGGGTGGGAAATCACTGAATTGAATAGGCTAGATGTAAATACATCCATCATGGGCCAGCCTCAACAAGTCAGCTAAGCGGCCTTAATACGCAGCAGGCACACACCTGTACACCTCCACACACACTCAGACAAGAGGACCGTCCCACTTCATAGGGCAAATCATGGGAGCTACAACTTGCACACTTCTAGAAACGACAATGCCATAAACCTTCATTTATTCATAAACCTTTATTTTCTGATGTCCCCTCTGTGTATAATGTACGCTACAACACCCTCTTTTTCCCACCGCTTTCACTGGGCTGCAAGTATAATTACCTTACAATAGTCATTACAATAGCATTTTATCAAACTCATTAAGTTAAAAAAAGGAACAACAAACTTTAACTAATAATTTACTATATTAAAGGTTCTTTTTATTGACAAAATACCCCAAAATAAAGTAATTCTTCAAAAGGATATGTCAGGAACATGTAGCCTGTTATGTCTGCATTATTTTATGTACTTTACAATTTAAGATAATCAGAACACAATAGTCTTTTTGTTTAGGCTGGAGCATGCCAAATTTCATTACCATTTAGAGCAAAGTCCATTTAAAATATATAGTAGAAGATCTCATTTACTTCCCAAGTGGTTTCAAATGTATGCTGGAAAAATTACCACACAAATAGCCATAAGCTCATATACTTATATTTGCTTATTTTACTTTTTAGATCTCAGACTTTGGCCTGGCCAGGTGGAACGGGTTTGCCAGGCATGATGACATCAGTCGTGATGGATTCTGTGGCACTATCGCCTACCTGCCTCCTGAAAGGATCATTGAGAAGGAAAGGGTCTCTGATACCAAGCATGATGTGTACAGGTCAGCTTTTTTTTGCCATGGAAATGTTTGTCTGAGAGCTTTTGAATAATCACCTTTTATAACTTTTTTGTAAAAGTAGTACAAAAATGTAACACTGTAATATAGCATCAGAGTTAGTACTGTTCTTTTATAACACGTTTTTATATCAATTTATCTGTGCTCTCTTCATGCAGCTTCTCGATTGTTATCTGGGGAATTCTCACACAGAAAAAGCCATATCAAGGTAAGATGGAGAACAGTGATTCTGTTTTTTAGAGAATCAGGTTTCAGGCTTGGGCCATTTAACGAATTTGATTTTGTGGTGAAGAAGTCCATTAATTAACCTGATAATATCAAGATAATGTGATGTGAGGGATATTTTCAGTATATCTCTAAAAGGTCAAACAGATTATATGTTTTTATCATCCAGAATATTTTTGGTTGTTTTTTTTCTTAGACAATTATAAATTTTTTCAGTTTTTAGTAACTGTAATTTGATAATAATGACTTGTAAAAATAGCTTGAGTCCAGAATAGCTGTCTGTGTTTTTGTCTATGTCTTTGTCACTGGCTGGCATAGGAGACTGTGTAAACAAAAGTCTTCCGGAGAAGAAGCGACAACTTTTTTTTTTCTTTTTGTGTTGAGACAGGGACTTAGCAATATCAAAAATATCTTTAACCCTTCCATTATTTATTTTGCATTCTTCTGTGCCTCAATTCAGAACATTTAAACTGTTTTTTAAAATGGTTCATTTTTAGTCACCTGTATGCAATCCTTCCTCTACCCATTGTGGGGGTAAATTTGTATATGTATGACATGTAAACTGAAACCAAGATTGCCCCCATTGTTTAAGCAAATTTAGTGCCATGTTACTGAGCAAGCCACAGCAGAGATCTGTTTATTTTGCTATAACTTGTAGGGGAGAACAACATTCTGCACATCATGGTGAAGGTTGTGAAAGGGGTTCGTCCAGACCTGAGCTCTGTGCCCCGCAGTCGACCCCAGGCATGCTCAGGCTTTATAGCCCTCATGCAGAAATGCTGGAGTGGATCTCCTGATGCCAGGCCAAGCTTCCAGGGTAAATGTCTCACATATATTGTCCTAAATTTTATATAAATTGTTCCACCAGATATATGTTTACATTGCAGTATAGGAAAAACTGGTTTTCAAAATGCAGAACATAGTTACACCAAAATAGTTAATACAATGTAAAATAGTAATTACATTTGGTCTGGTATATTTTTAACAACTCAAAATAACATTACAGTCATTCATATTTAAAAATATAATTTAACAATATATTGTTGTCTACAGATATTACGTCTGAGGCTGAGGAGCTGTGTCTCAAACCCCATGATGAATCCAGAGGCTCAATGTCTGAGCCAGACTCCTCACCTTGTCCAGCTCCAGCAAGCTCTGAACAGGTAACACCAAACTCATCAAACATCATAATGTTTGGCTATTTCTGACACATTTGCTGTATTTATTGCATTTCTCACCTTTTTATTTTTCCTTTCATTGTTCCTAAATGAGGTACTGTGTAAAGATCTTTTTCATTGTGCAACATTGACAACAAAATGAAAACAATATTGTGGAGCATTTAAGGATATTTGACTGTCACAATCACAGCCCAGCCGTTGGGCAACTGTATGACGTGTTATTGTGTTCTTTTAGCATGCATCATGAATGCTTTTAAACAAATAGTAACATTAAAACAGGGCCAGGGAATGCAACTGGGTGGCATTGTTCATGTGCAATCTAATTTCCTGTATGAACAGAATGTATTAGAACATTAGTTGAAATATTTAATTATCTTTTTGCTATATACATTACTGAATAAACTAACCGTTGTCACATAGTGATTTATTAGTAAACAAAAAAGTTGTATTTTAAACTATACAAGTCTTAAAATGGAACTATATACCAAAATATTGTTTTATAAATCTGGCTATTTTGTATTTAAACAATAAACTGGCAATATATATATATATATATATATATATATATATATATATATATATATATATATATATATATATATATATATATGCATATTCTTAGTTACATTATAAGTGCAAAATCAGTTCAGTTTAGATTTATGATGGTAAATCTATGTCATTGTTATATTTATAAGTTTGCTTGTTTTCTAAGATTAAAGAGCAAAAGCCAGTGAGGCCGAAGTCAGCAATGTTACCAGAGAAGGACTACAGCCTTTCTGAGCTACTCAGTCAAATCGACTCAGGGATATCTCGCAGCTTTGACCATGTTAAAGAGGACTGTCTGGAGAGCAAGGACAACACCAGTAAGAGACTGTCAGGAATCTCTTCTGTGGACTCAGCCTTCTCATCCCAAGGCTCTATCACACTCTCCTTTGAAAGGGAGAATTCAGTCAACGGTATGAGGATTTATTGTACACTGATTTTCAGGCTTGTTTTATGCTGCACTATGATTATATGCTGTGTAGTTGATATAAAAGGAGTGATTTGAATAAGACCAAACTATTTAAGAAATCAATATTCCTCCCTAGCAGTATTGTAACTCTAATTAAAAGGCAATGTGAGATATTGTATGTCCAGAAGAGCCTTAGGTCTGTTCATAATTGTTGCTTATGGGCTTTGTTTGCAGTTTCAAGTTTCCTGAAATATGTGGGTTTTTTATTACATAGATTCAAGTGAGCTACAGAAAAAGAAGCTGTGTGAAGCTATTCGCACTGAGGACACAGCAAAACTAATGAAGCTCCTGCAGCCACAGGATGTGGAACTCCGTCTAGAAGGTGGTGGTGGCCTACTTCACTATGCTGCAACATTGGGCAATGAGGAGGCTGTGAAATTTCTTCTTCTCAACAACTGCAGTGCTAATCTGGCTGACTGGCGTGGTGCCACACCTCTGCATGTGGCTGCAGAAAAACATCTTCGAGGTGTCGCTGAGATCTTGCTGAGCCGCAAAGGAACTGATGTGAATGCTAAAGATGAAGACCAGTACACAGCCCTGCATTTTGCTGCTCAGAACGGCGATGAGGCCCTGGCACGGCTGCTCCTGGAGCGACGGGCATCAGCCAGTGAGGCAGACACACAGGGACGTACAGCAGCCCACGTGGCATGTCAGCATGGGTGTGAGGGTGTTCTGCGTGTGCTCTTGAGTCGAGGTGCCGTCGATGCCCATTCCACTGCCAAGGATGGGTGGACACCATTGCATCTGGCTGCCTGGCGTGGCCATTCCACCATCTCCAAGTTGCTAGCTAAGCAGGCAGGTGCTGATGTAGACGCAGCAACTGCCGATGGGCGCACACCACTACACCTGGCAGCTCAAACAGGTCGATACAGGGTGGCACGTGTGCTGGTGGAACTGGGAGCGAATGTGCAACAGATCTCCAGCCCAGACCTGCGCTCGCCACTGCATGTTGCAGCCGAGACAGGCCATACAAGCACTGCACGCCTGCTGCTGAAGCATGGTGCTGATGTCCAAGGTCGAACAGCTCAGGGCTGCACTGCCTTGCATTTAGCAGCTCAGCGTGGTCATTTGGCGACAGTTAAAATGCTCCTGGAGGAGGGTGCTAATGTTCGAAGCACCAACCGCGCCCTGCGTACAGCATGCCATTTGGCAGCTGAAGGTGGTCATTGCCAAGTGGTCAATGACCTGCTGGAGAGGTGGCCTGAGGTGGTCGCAATGCAGGACGAGGACGGGTTAACACCATTGCATCTAGCCTTGCGGAGTGGACACATGGACATCACACGCCTCCTGCTGAGCCATGGAAACACAGAGGCTAATATTTTGCAGCCTGAACTCAAGACTTTAAACACTAACACAGTTGAAAGGCTACACAGGAAAGTACTGATCCTAAAACTAACAGAGCCAAAGAGCAACAGTTCAACACAGGACTCAGCAGACACACAGTTTCCATCTGCACATTAGAAACACTAGCACAAAGACCTGACAGATTTAATGGTGGTAATGACTGTCATGTTGTTCTATAAATTATGGACTGTTTGGTAAAGAGACCTTTAACTATATATTTCTGGTTTGTGTATATAATGTAATTAAGTAGTTGAGGCCCTAAATTTAATTACCTCTTGGATATTTTAATTCTGGACTTTTTGGGCTCTTTCAAACTTTTCTAGCAGTTAAAAAATATATATTACTGACAAGAAAGAGAATGATGTGTATATACAACACTGTACATATAAACTGGACTGATTTTTGTTATGCCCTCTTCAGCATGAACCTATTGTCCAGTTGATATTTTTACACTTATTTGTTAATTGTTAAAGTATTGTTTTTTTCTCAATATCATGAATTTGTCTTTTAAGTTTTACAGCCATAATTAAAATTTAAAAAAAATGTATACTTAAATATAAAATCATTGTTTAAAATCATCAAATTGTGAGTACCTGCATTCTGTTACCCTAGCCCAGTGCCTGAATCCTGGCAGTGCTTCAAGCCCATTTTAAATCTACAAGGCTAATTATATCTTTTAATACCTCTGGACAGATGACAGACAGAAGAGTATTTAAAACCACTTGGCTCCACCATGGGAACAAGGCCTGAGGGGATCACAGGTGATGTGTGGGTAGGGAGTGTAATGGGGCGGTAGCTGTACATTGTGAATACCACCATGTCAAGCCTGTTGGCCAATTCCTGAGACCACCTTATCTTTTCATCACTTTGTAAAAGCAAGGCACACTGCCTTACTGACGCCATGAGGAGCAGAGCTTTCACAACCAACAATTTATGCAAAAAGGAACTGCGGCATGTTACCTTCCTTGGTATTCATATCCTCTTTTTGTGGAGAACCACTGAATTTAATTACTGTTGAACTTTGTGTGATATCAGTGTGTGTGTGTGTGTGTATGCACAGACATTATTTTCTCACATTCATTTGTATTTGGACAAAAACATATATTTGTATACAGAATTAAATACCTAAAGTGTTTATCTTGTTTTTGTATTCTGGACAATTAAAGTATATTATGTATTACACGAAATACATTGTCCTCTGTCTGTTTTCTTTCATACTAAAGGAAACCAAGCAACACTTTACATTAACCATTAATATAAAAAATCCACAAATGTCAAGATGCAACAATTTCATATCATGATTAATATAAATTTAGTTGATCAGTAGCATTCCCGAAGTCTGTTTTTTTTTTTATCTTGTGAGAGCAATAATTGATGGTGTGGTTTGGGCTGCAAAGCCAAATGGTTATGATCACAAGTCTCTATGGAGTCACTATGAAATATCAGCTTGGTTTTGTATGCCACTTTCTGGAAATCATGGTACTGATAATAACTATTGCCTTTTGAAAACAGATCCATCCACCAGAGAACTACATAAACCACCTTGGGCTGCTTTGCCATATATAATTAGTGACTGATAATGATGATGGCACAAGGCCAGGATGTAGTTAATAAAATGTAAACCTTGATTTACTATGTACTCTCACTATGTAGAGATCCATTAAATACAGCGTTTTAAAGAACAAGAAATCATTGCTGCGCTTGTCCATTTTACCAAACCTGCTATCTGGTGTTTTGTTTCAAATGTTCTAATCTGTAAAAAACTTAAATGCAAACAATATTTAAAGTATTGATTCTGCAAAATCTAGAAATTTCATATTCAAGATTTTCTTTTGCTTTAAAGTTTTAACCATGACAATGGTGACAAAAAAGATACACATTCTATATTTGAATAATAAGTAAAAACTCAAATGCGAAACATTTCATCTAATACATCCTTCAACAATCTTTAAATCAGAACAGGCTGGTTTACATTATGCTTTAACACTCAGATCTGCCTGTAGATCCAGTTGTTTCTTTATGACTTCCTTCCTGAAAAACATTGTTCACACACCCTGCACCAAATCAGCTAAGTGTTTGATTATTTTGTGTGACGCAAATACTAAATGACAATATGTCCAGATTTAAGACATATCTTTTCTGAAGAATTACTTACAACAAGCATTTATTATATAGCTTACTGTAAATGTTAGTGAGTGAGTAAGTAAGTAATTTTCAAAAAGTCCCAAGCAGTTTCCTTTTTAACAATAAAAAAAACCCTAAAACTAAAACATTACTAAATACATGCATCATACAGGAGAAATCAGCATGTGACCTATATCTTGTCATGGGCATCTGTTTGGTAGCTTTTCAAGACAAAGTTTAGAAGATCTTAGAGCCTCTTTGTCTTTTTATCAAAACTGGCTAAACTCGTCTCACAACCTCTGAGAAGGTACACCGGAACAAGCCAAGACATGCATGCAGACAAACACATACACACGCAATATTTAGCAATCATTCAGTTGGTGTTTAAGGAATTGTCGATGGACAATCTCAGTGATTCTAAAGCTATATTTTAAAAGTACAAGGAAGTATACATACACAAGCATACAAGTGTGTGTTGCTGATCTCACTGAAAGTTATTCATTAACAGACCTAACAAACAATGTAATGTGGACACACTGCCCTTGGTCCTTCCTATTTTAGTCATCACTGCCTACTTCCTGCTTAACTTTTTTAATGTACACATTGATCACCAGGCTCATTTGTATTAAAAAAAAAAAAAAAAAACCCTACATAATTCAGAATGACAGTAAATTAATACACACATAAAAATGAAATGATATTGTCTACAGTGACTCACTTTTAGTCCAGACCTAGAATGAAAAAGCAAAGTTCTAAGAATGATTGTGTCATAATGAAGGTAGTTTGTTCTCAGAAGTGCACTGTTGATTTGTAAACCCCCAGCTTGTTTGTTAAACTGAACAGCTGATTTGAATATCATGAGAATTACTGGTACCATTGATACAGCCAGCTTTCCTGTAAAAAAAAAATAGCACGTGTGATTAATAGTCTGCTAAGTTCTTCATACAGTTGTTTTCTTGAAGCAAACATGTCATGTTATGCTACCTGCATGACTGAACTTGAAGTGCATTCCTTCCATCTTAACACGTCAGTTATTGTTAAACCCCTCCATGGCGCCATCCTGTGCACAGTAAGTTAAGTTACATATTAAAAGAGATCTGAGGTTTTGCATGGACTGTACTGCACTGCATCATGAACTGTCACCTTACAGTTTATCAGTGGTGGACGAAGTACACAAACCATGTACTTGAGTGATAGTGGAGATACAGTAGGTACAATATTACTCCAGTAAAAGTGCTCTCTTTAAACTTTCACTTCAGTCAATGTACTGAAGTATTTGCCTTTAAATGTACCAACGTATCCAAAGTACTATGATTTATTAAGGCCAATATGTCCTATTGTAGCAACAATATCCGTCTGTCTGTCTGTCTGTCTCTCTTTTTCTCTCTCTTTTCTCTTCACCGACTCCCCTGTTCTCGCAGTGTTCTCTTCGATTCTTATTTAAAGCCGCATCATCGTTTACTTAAAACTTCACTCTCTACACTATTAAAAAAGTTTCTGTAGTTGAGTAAAGTAAGATATTTGACTTGAATGTAGTAAAGTTAATGTAAAAGTCTCCTCAAAGGAAATACGTGTGAAATGAGTAAAGTACAAATACGCGAAAAAGCTAAGTACAGTAAGGAATTACATTTACTTCATCACTGTCCACAAATGCTATTGATACTATTAATAACAAAATGAATGCATCATCGGCCTGATTTTAAAATGTAATACTGAATCAAATGAAGACAGAAATTTCATTACATATATTATCAATGCTGACATTTGTCAAAGCATACTGTATTCTTTTACTAATTAAACCTTTATATCTCTCACAGGTTTATGTTGAAAATCATGTAAGAGATCTTTACTTCATTTTTAAGAGGTTAGACAGTTTTCACACTTTTACATTTCTTCAGGCCAAATTTGTTATATATTGTAGAGTAAAAAACATTTTTTTAATGTTTCAATTAACAGGAAATATTGTGTGACTTGGCGCAATTAAACAGCATGTTCGACTATTTCGTTTAACCGATTAATTAAATTTATTAACGGCAAACAATGGTCAAACATAACAAGGAAAAAAGGAAATTTGTCATAATTATCCAGACATATATCCAGACAACCAGGTGGCAGTGCACACCTACTTTCAAACAGACGTTTCGCAAATTTCCAACTTTTTCATTCATTTCCGTAACTGCTGGTCAGTTTTTTTTGTTTTTTTTTTAAATAAAAAAATATATTAAATCAAGGTAGCGTTATTATTTTAAAAGTATGGAATTAATGGCTATAAATATATTTACATTGTAACTTTATTAAACATGATGAACCGAGATGCTTGATATACAATATGGAAAACCCCCCCTATGTCCTCTTATATCACAAAAATGGGCCAGCTAACCAGCCTTGAACATTATATACACAGTTCAGTAGTGTACAAAAGTTTTAGGCAGTTGTGGAAAAAAGCTTATAGTGAGAGTGCTTTTAAAAATTAAATTGTTATTTTTATCTTTTAAATAAATTAACAAAATGGAAAATAAATGAAATAAAATCCAAATGAAAGCATTATTTAATACATTAATTTAAACAGCATTAATTTTAGGTACACTTGCACACAGTTTTTGAAGTAACTCAGCAGGTAGACTGTGGAGAACTAATCACAGACCTTCTGTGGATGTAGGTTGCCTCAAATTCATTATTTATTTTAATCAAGCCAAAATAATAAGGCATGTGTGAAAAACTAAGAATACGTTTACTACTTCTATAGGAATTAGGTGTCTAAGGAGAATCTGGTGCTGCTAATCAAATAAATAAATATTAATTAATCATCAGCAAATCTAAATCAAAATGATTGAAAAAAGAAGAAGAAAAGAATCAATTTACTGCAATGGCACAGTCAAAGTCCAGACTCCAACTGGATTAAAATGTTGTGGCAGGACCTGCTGTGCATGTACAAATGCCCACAAACCTCAATAAACTGAAGCAATGTTGTAAAGAAGACTGAATCAAAATTCCTCCATAATGATGCATGACTGATAAAGTTTGATTACTTTAAACATAATTACAAGTTATTGCTGCTAAAGGTGGTTCTACAAGCCATTGAATCAAAAGGTCTACTTAGTTTTTGAACATGGTGTCTCCATTCAGCTTTTTTTTTTTTTTTTTATTAAAACAATGACACCTGAGTTTGTATTTACCTAAGTCTAAGGCCCGATAAGGACAATACATTTTTTTTATTATGTCCTGATACCTAAAACAATATAATTCAAAAAGGGTGTACTTTCTTAGGCACATGACTGCATATACCATAACCAATTCATTTGTCTCTGAACATTGGAACCTCCCTGATAAAGTTCTAGTGGGTGCCACCTTGGAAGTTGTTTAAACTACCTATGTTGGCTCTGCTCAGTGTGAAGGAGCAGTGGTTTAAATCCAAGCCTCTCCCAGACTGTAAATATACTGACTCAGTCATAAACATTAAGCCCGGCAACCCAGCTTGATTACAATTAATTTCTGCTGCGTGTTTTTAAATGAAAAAGAGCGGTTGCAGTATCAAGTCAGATGCATTACATAGCATATACAGGTTTAATAGGACACTGTTGTGAAAATTCAGCTTTTATATACCTTTTTTATATACATTTCGTTCCAGCTTTTAAGCATCTCACTGCAAAACACACACCAGAAAATTAACCACACACCAGAATATTCGATTAATCGTTACCCACTTATCATATGTGACTTCCACTCATAGATGGCTGGGTTCATATTTGTCTGGTCTTTCTTCTCATCTGATGCTGCATCCTCTTTTCTAATGCATGGCCTAGTACTTAGAGGAGTTGGTTTAAGGGGGAATCCTTACTCAAGGATGCCTCTTCTGGTCTATTTTTAGATGTATTGTTATTTATTGCTGTAAGACACAGCTGCACCTAGGCAACTCACAGGGTGATGTATTGAGATGTTGCTTGAGTATTTATACATACTCCTCCTTCTTCAGGATGTCCTTTTCTACCTTTCAGACCAATTGCTTTATTCAGAAACCTTTTTGAAAACCGTTACGTGTACAAATTCTTTAAATCTGACACTGCTGCACTTTACAACTTTATACTACTGTCATACTGCTGCTATCTGTCCTGCATCTTACAAATGCCTTATACTCAGAACATCAGAATGTTTACATATACTAGGATGTATACTGCACCTTACACATCCAGATGTTTTACAAGGAATATTCACCCAGCTTATATAAACTGTGTGTGTGTGTGTATATATACACCCCTCCGTGCCATCCTGTGCACAGTAAGTTAAGTTACATATTAAAAGAGATCTGAGGTTTTGCATGGACTGTACTGCACTGCATCATGAACTGTCACCTTACAGTTTATCAGTGGTGGACGAAGTACACAAACCATGTACTTGAGTGATAGTGGAGATACAGTAGGTACAATATTACTCAAGTAAAAGTGCTCTCTTTAAACTTTCACTTCAGTCAATGTACTGAAGTATTTGCCTTTAAAGTACCAACGTATCCAAAGTACTATGATTTATTAAGGCCAATATGTCCTATTGTAAACAATATCCGTCTGTCTCTCTTTTTCTCTCTTCACCGACTCCCCTGTTCTCGCAGTGTTCTCTTAGATTCTTATTTAAAGCCGCATCATCGTTTACTTAAAACTTCACTCTCTACACTATTAAAAGTTTCTGTAGTTGAGTAAGATAT
>JBCEWE010001676.1:0-24844 GCA_039877035.1 Silurus lanzhouensis | reverse complement strand
TTTATTTATTTATTTATTTATTTATTTATTTATTTATTTATTTATTTATTATAATTCTTTTTATTGAAAATCAATAATCACAAATACAAAATGTAAACAGAAATTCTCCATTTTCCCTTTTTAAACAGCAAACACCTCCACCCCGCACCCAAAACACAAACAAACCCCCAGACAAAGACTCACACATGCGCACGCACACACATACACCACATCCCCCTGTTAAAACAACTGAAAGAAACAGAAGAAAGGTTATGCATACAGTCCAATTTTTTGACGAATTAGATCTTTAATCAGTCTCCTAAAATAAGAATATCAGGTTGCCACTTGCAAAAAAAAGGTGTCAGTAGAACCCCTCAGTGTATATTTTATTTTCTCCAACTTAAGAAAAAACATCAAATCTTTAAACACCGAGAGATGGAGGGACATCTTATTGCTTTCCAGTGTAGAAGTATGCAATGTCTGACAACAAAGATGAGAAGGCTAAAACATCTTTTGTACCGAACTCAGTAATACTGACTCATTGGTAATACCAAATATAGCGATCAGTGGGCATGGCGTCAATTGCACTCCAAATATCGAGGACAAAATGCCGAAAAAACCTGTCCAGAATGCATGTAAGTTTGGGGACAGAAAAAACATATGACTTAAATGACAGGAGGAAGCTGACATCTGTCACATCTGTCCTTAACCCCAGGATAGATTTTTGCCTGTTTGATTTGGAAAGATGAATTCTGTATAAAACCTTAAACTGAATGAGGCTGAGGCGGGCACAGGAAGTGGTAGACCATTTCCTATCTACGGCCTTCTCCGCCGTTCGTCGCCAAACTGCAGCCCAAACTCCTCCTCCCAAGCGGTCCTGGTTTTATATTACAGCTATTGAGAGATAAAAATGAAACCGTATATCCGGGAAATCAAACTACGCTGGTGTGAAGCTCGGCTTCCCTTATAATGTCACAAAATTAATGGTCAAATTGTACTATTGTATTAACATTTTATTGACTAAAAATGCGTTAGAAAACGTTCATCTCAAAGACGAGTTCGTTCAGAATCAGTTACATATAGCAGGTCGGCTGACTCGATTTCCTTCTCATACATTCCCGCAGCGTCACAGTGCATTTCCCTATTGAAGCCCAGCGTCCATTGACTTCAATGGGCTGCTTTGAACGTTTTTTTCAGCGCTTCGAAACTAGACGGTCATTGGATAAACGCTGCGATTATGTCCCGCCCACGGACGCTCAGCGTCTCTGGGGTGAATGGGGAGTGGGCTGGCCCGGACTCCGAGCTTCTGCGTGATATTGGAGGGTCTGTCGAAAGACTGCATCTCCTTTTGACTGACAGCGATTCTGTACTATAAGGAATCACTGAAGCTATTCGCGCTCAGTCCCATCGCGGATTTCTCAAGTTCAGTCGAAATAAAAACTGCTGCAACCTATTTCTTTGATATTTGCTTGGCGAAATTGCTTGATTTTCATCATACATTTCACACAATTATACACCACATTCCTTGTTTCAGTTTTACAGAGTTTAATATTTTTTTTTTAGATCGTTCATCATTCATTCATTCCTTCATTCATTCATTCATTCATTATAACGTTAGTAGGCTAGGCTAGCGTCGTGGGTGAAACTGCGCACGATGGCAGACGGTGCTAATATTGTCGACCTGATTTTGGCGAAGCCATTTGAAAGTGTTCCTTACGAGGAAAAACTTAGAATTAAACAGCAGGGCAGATCAACACCTAAGATTGATTAGTGCAAAAGATAGGGAAAAATAACAGGTCTTTTCAGCTCTCCTGGTATGACAAAGTTAGCTGGCTGACTGGAAGTGCTGTGACAAATAAAATGTACTGCTGGCCATGCCTCTTGATGAAACCATCTCACGGATGTGTTGTTTGGTCAAAGGTGGGGTTTGGAGATCTGTCTAACTTTGACAGGGCATATAAAAGACATGAAAAGAGCAATGAACATGTGAGTGCATGTGCAAGATTAAGTTGCATGGGCAGGATCAGGGTTGAGCATGCAATAAATGAAGGTGCTCGCATTCAAGTGGCTAAACATAATGAAATAGTCAAACAAAACAGGGCCTTCCTAAACCGCCTTATTGATGTGACATCCTTGCTTGGCCGCAGGAGCTGTCATTTAGGGGACATGATGAGAGTAGTGAATCATCCAACAAGGGGAATTACAGGGAGTTCACAGAAACATTAGCTAAATATGACTCTGTCCTGTCCACACAATTCGAGTCCTCAACTGTGTTTTCTGGTATGTCCCATACTATTCAAAATGATTTGATCTCTGCTCTTGCAGCCACCGTTCTGATCAGATCAGAGATGAAATTCAGGATGCTCCCTTTTTTGGATGGCAGGTGGATGAAACAACTGATATATCCTGCCGTGCCCAACTCTCTGTCATTGTTCGCTATGTGGATAGTGCAGGTAAAATTCAGGAGCGCTTTATTGGATTTTTTTATGTTTCGGGTGGGCGAGATGCCCAGTCCGTTTTTGAAATATTAAATGAGAACATGCAGGGCTACAATTTAAGGACAAGCTTGTGGCACAGACCTATGATGGGGCTGCTGTCATGGCTTCAGATCTCAATGGTCTGCAGGCCAAAGTGAAAGCAATAGCCCCCAGTGCAATGTTTGTGCATTGCTATGCACACCGACTGAATCTGGTGCTGTCACAGGGGGCTAAATGCTTGCCTGAGTGCAGAATTTTTTTTGCATCACTCTCTGGATTTGCCACATTTTTTTCAAAATCCACAAAGAGGACATCTTTTCTGGAGTCTGCAGGCTGTTCAAGGTTGCCCAGAAACGCTCCTACTCGATGGAATTTCACATCACGGATAGTGAGCACTGTGGCAAACAATTATGATGGCCTCCTGCAGACATTTGAGAACATCATTGCAGATACAACAATGGATGATGATACACTGGATTGTGCCAAAGGCTTTGTGAGGAAACTGGAGGATTTTGAGTTTGTGTTCATGTTGTACACATATGAACAAATCTTCTCTGAGACTGATGTGGTCTTTGATATTGTCCAGCAGAGGGTGATGGATGTTCTTTACTGCAAGAACAGAATTGAATCTCTTCTTGCATTTGTCAAAGAGAAGAGGTCAGAGGGGGCTTTCCAAGCCATTTATGCCAAAACAGCAGATCTCACATCAGACCCACGAGATGAGCCCATGAGAAAGCGCCGTCTGACCCAATTGCAGGATCCCCAAGTGCGATACAGAAATCTGTACATGGCCATCCTTGATAACATCTTGGAGCAGATTCCTCGACGTTTTTCAAATTTGGAAAGCATGCTCTTCTTAGAATTAGTCAATCCAGGGAAATTTGATGACATGAGACAGGTATTTCCAGAGGAGGCCTTCCAAAGTGTCCTGAAAAGTTATGGCCATCACTTTGATTCAGGAAGACTGAGGTCAGAACTTCAAGTCCTGTATTCAATCAGGACTTGCAGGGTAACAGGGGAAAGCTGTGTGATTACTTGGTGTTCCTTAAAGACATGGAGTTGGACAGTGCAATGCCTCAGCTTTACAAACTGTTCTCATTAGTGGCAACAATTGGAGCTACATCTGCAGGTGTAGAAAGGAGCTTCTCCTGTTTAAAGCGACTCAAGTCCTACACCCGAAACACAATGGGCCAAGGCCGTTTAAGCAGCCTAGCTCTGCTGGCCATTGAGAGGAACTAGTCAAGTCACTTGAAAAGACTCCTAGTTGGTACGACAGGGTCACAGACCATTTTCTTGAAAGGAACGTAGGGCAGAATTTACTTTTGAATAAATAGACAATTTTATGATGTAGGCCGAAAATGAGCTTCCCCTCTCTGACAGACCAGTAGCCGCCACTGCCCTGACCCACACAATAATGCAGTGCTGCACACTAAGTTACCCTTCATCTAATAAAACTTAAACTAGATATGGATTATAATGAAGTTCGCTCACCCTGTTTAGCAAGTCTAATTTCACAATCTCTTTTTCCAGTTTATAACACACACATATATACTTACTAAACAATAACACAAGTGAACACAACATGCAGTTTTTAAATGGAGGTTTTTATTATTAAGGGAAAACAAAATCCAAAACTACATGGCCCTGTGTGAAAAAGTGTTTGCCCCCTAAACCTAATAACAGGTTGGGGCTGCCCTTAGCAGCAACAACTGCAATCAGGCGTTTGTGATAACTTGTGATGAGTCTGTTACAGCGCTGTGGAGGAATTTTGGTCACTCATCTATGCAGAATTGTTGTAATTCAGACACATTGGAGGGTTTTTGAGCACGAACCTTCTTTTTAAGGTCATGCCACAGCATCTCAATAGGATTCAGGTCAGGTTAGTATGTTGGTATGATATTCTTTTTCTGAAATGCGGTGTTACTTTTACACCAGACGTAATGGGACACACACCTTCCAAAAGGTGCATCTTTTGTCTCGTCAGTCCACAGAGTATTTTCCCAAAAGTCTTTGGGATCATCAAGATGTTTTCTGGCAAAACGGAGACGAGCCTTTATGTTCTTTTTGCTCAGCAGCTGTTTTCGTCTTAGAATTTTGCCATGTAGACCATTTTGCACAGTCTTTTTTTTATGGTGGAGTCATGAACACTGACCTTAAATATTGTGTGTTTTATTTTTATTATTAAAATGTTGGACTTCATTTAAATTTAACTACGAAATAACATCCACATGATAAAATGTGGAAAAATTGGAAAAAAGTTAATGAAATTAAAATAAAGGTTAAAAAGTTAAATAAAATTAAAATGCAATATATTTATTTCAATAACTCCATTCAGTTTGATCAATTCAGTTAAAAAAAGATTTGGTTCAGTAATTTCAAATCCTTTGAATCAGTTTAAGTAACTTTATTAATTAAATAATAAAGTCCAGAAGAGTCGGTTCACTGGTTTCCACTATTTCCACTATCATACGACACTCAGTCACATGACGCTAATTAAACAGTTCATCATCGTCATTATCACACAATATGAACAGTTCAGACTCATAAACACGTTACTGATCAACCAACACACATCTTTACCTTTTAATACCACAAAACACACCAGAATCCCATTGTTCAAGATCTGAGTTTGCATTTTCTCTCACACAATGACATCAGTACACATCGAATTCCATATACCACCATTTTTACACATTACAAACTGTGTACCCACCAAAATCCAAAGAAATAAACACGTAGGTATGTATTTTATCCTCTTTGACTTTATTTTCTTGCTGTGAATTATGCTGCTGCTCATCTCTTCCATACATCATACATTCTTATAGGAAAACCAAGGACCAATTAACATCTGTTTACAGGCTGCATTTGGTCCTGGAACCAGATTTTGGATCCCCCTGAGATAACTAGAGTGCTCATGGAGAAGTTATTTCCAAATCTCCCAAAACACACTGAATTTGACGATTTTACTCTATTTTTTTTTTTTTTATGTCTTCTACAAGTTACTAGTAAGTGTGCCATTACTGCCACCTAGCGGATAATTGACACATAAATTCTCCAATACACTCATCCAGACAGGTAGGTTCATATCTGTATTGTAATGTAATGTAATGTATTGTATTGTATTGTATTGTATTGTATTGTATTGTATTGTATGTTGTATGTTGTATGTTGTATGTAAAAAAAACCTGAAACAAATAGAAGACAGAAAAAGAGGAAATAAAAAAATGACTGTAAAATGGTTTCCTTAGAACATGTAAAAATTTGAAGCAGAAGTCAGAACAAAAAAAACACAGGTAGAGACGGGACAGAACTCTTTCTTGTGTGTTAAAATAAATCCAGACCTGGATGGTTGCCCAACGAGGAGAGGTCGAGACCCCCAGCACATCAGGCACAGGTCAACAGACATTCAGTATTCAGATCTTACAGCATTTGCAAACTGCATATGTAATAAAAAATAAAGCAGAGGCAGGCAAAATATCCCTGTGCCCAAGACCAAGGAACAGCTCATGTATTTCCTAGGAATGTGGTTGCAGGAATTTTCAGGACTGGAAACATTCCTTAGGAATTATCAGGAATATTTAGGCATTAACGTATTCTTCTTCTTCTTCTTCTTTCGGCTGCTCCCATTAGGGGTCGCCACAGCGGATCATCCGTCTCCATACCACCCTGTCCTCTACATCTGCCTCTCCCACACCAACCACCTGCATGTCTTCCCTCACCACATCCATGAACCTCCTTCTTGGCCTTCCTCTTTTCCTCCTACCTGGTGGCTCCATCCTCAGCATTCTTCTACCAATATAATTCATGTCCCTCCTCTGCACATGTCCAAACCATCTCAATCTCGCCTCCCTCACCTTGTCACCAAAACATCCTACATGCGCTGTCCCTCTAATAAACTCATTTCTAATCTTATCCATCCTCGTCACTCCCAACGAAAACCTCAACATCTTCAGCTCTGCTACCTCCAGCTCCACCTCCTGTCTTTTACTCAATGCCACTGTCTCTAAACCATACAACATCGCAGGTCTCACCACAGTCCTATAAACCTTCCCTTTCAATTTTGCAGATACCCTACTATCACAAATCACTCCTGTCACTCTTCTCCACCCACTCCACCCTGCCTGCACTCTTTTCTTCACTTCTCTAACACACTCTCCATTACTTTGCACTGTTGACCCCAGGTACCTGAATTCCTCCACCTTCTGAAGCTCTTCTCCCTGCAACCGGACCACTCCACTGCCCTCCCTCTCATTCACACACATGTATTCTGTCTTACTCCTACTGAGTTTCATTCCCCTTCTCTCCAGCGCATATCTCCACCTCTCCAGGCTCTTCTCAACCTGCTCTCTACTCTCACAACAAATCACAATATCATCCGCAAACATCATAGTCCAGGGAGACTCCTGTCTGACCTCGTCCGTCAACCTGTCCATCACCACTGCAAACAGGAAAGGGCTCAGGGCCGATCCTTGATGCAGTCCAACCTTCACTCTAAACCAGTCTGTCGTACCTACTGCACACTTCACTGCCGTCACACTGTCCTCATACATGTCCTGCACCACCCTCACATACTTCTCTGACACACCTGACTTCCTCATACAATACCACAACTCCTCTCTTGGCACCCTGTCGTACGCCTTCTCTAAATCCACAAATACACAATGCAATTCCTTCTGTCCTTCTCTATACTTCTCTATCAACATTCTCAAAGCAAATAAGGCATCTGTGGTGCTCTTCCTCGGCATGAAACCATACTGTTGCTCACAGATGGTCACCTCTTCTCTCAGCCTGGCTTCCACTACTCTTTCCCATAACTTCATGGTGTGACTGATCAACTTAATACCCCTGTAGTTACTGCAGGTCTGCACATCTCCTTTATGCTTAAAGATCGGTACCAGCACACTTCTTTTCCATTCCTCAGGCATCTTCTCACCTTCCAAAATCCTGTTAAACAATCTGGTCAAAAACTCCACTGCCATCTCTCCTAAACATCTCCACGCTTCTACCGGTATGTCATCTGGTCCAACCGACTTTCCACTCTTCATCCTCTTAATCGCTGCTCTCACTTCCTCCTTACTAATCCTATCTACATCCTGCTTCACCAACTCCACATCATCCAACCTTCTCTCTCTCTGATTTTCCTCATTCATCAGCTGCTCAAAATACTCCCTCCACCTTCTCAACACACTCTCCTCACTAGTCAACACATTTCCCTCTCCATCCTTTACTGCTCTAACTTGCAGTACATCCTTTCCAGCTCGGTCCCTCTGCCTGGCCAATCGGTATAACTCCTTTTCTCCTTCCTTAGTGTCCAACCTCTCATACAGCTCCTCATATGCCTTTTCCTTGGCATTCGCCACATCCCTCTTAACCTGCTGCCGCATCTCCTTGTACTCCTGCCTACTTTTCTCATCACTCTGTCTATCCCACTTCTGTTTTGCCAATCTCTTTCTCCTTATGCTCTCCTGCACTTCCTCATTCCACCACCACGTCTCCTTGTCTTCCTTTCTATTTCCAGATGTCACACCAAGTACTTTTCTAGCTGCCTCCCTCATCACTCCTGCAGTATTTGCCCAATCATCCAACACCTCCTTAACACCACTGAGCCTCTCTCTGACCTCTTCCCTGAACCTCACACTACACTCTTCCTCCTTCAGTTTCCACCATCTTATTCTTCTTTCAGTCCTCACTCTCCTCCTCTTCTTCTTCGCCTCCAAACCATCCTACAGACCACCATCCTATGCTGTCTAGCTACACTGTCCCCTGCCAACACCTTACAGTCGCCAATCTCCTTCAGGTTGCATCTCCTGCATAGCACATAGTCCACCTGTGTGCACCTTCCTCCACTCTTATACGTCACCCTATGATCCTCCTTCTTCTTAAAATAAGTGTTCACCACTGCCATTTCCATCCTTTTAGCAAAATCTACCACCATCTGCCCTTCCACATTCCTCTCCTTAAAACCATACCTACCCATCACCTCCTCGTCACCTCTGTTCCCTTCACCTACATGCCCATTAAAGTCCGCCCCAATCACCAACCGTTCTTTCCTAGGTACACCATCTACCACTTCATCTAATTCACTCCAGAATCTTTCCTTCTCCTCCATCTCACAGCCAACTTGTGGAGCATAGGCACTGATGACATTTATCATCATCCCTTCAACTTCCACCTTCACGATCATCACCCTATCAGAAACTCTCTTCACCTCCACTACACTCTTACTGTACTCTTCCTTCAGAATCACCCCTACACCATTTCTCTTTCCATCCACACCATGATAAAACAGTTTAAATCCACCTCCAATGTTCCTGGCCTTACTCCCTTTCCACTTGGTCTCCTGAACACACAGCATATCTACCTTTCTCCTCTCCATCATATCAGCTACTTCTCTCCCTTTACCCGTCATAGTACCAACATTTAAAGTACCAACCCTAACCTCCACTCTCCTACACTGCTCCTTTCCCTGCCGTCTCTGTAGACGTCTTCCTCCTCTCCTTTTCCTCCTTCGGCCAACAGTAGCCCAATTTCCACCGGTACCCTGTCGGCTAACGATACCTGTGGCGGTCGTTGTTAACCCGGGCCTCGACCGATCCGGTATGAAATTCTCATTTGTGATCCGCATATTTGATTTGGCACATGTTTTACGCTGGATGCCCTTCCTAACGCAACCCTCCCCATTTACCCGGGCTTGGGACCGGCACTAAGAATGCACTGGCTTGTGCCTCCCTAATGGCTGGGTTTTAGGCATTAACGTATTAATGGTATTAAAGTTGGAATTTACAAAATTGCAAGTTATCCTATAACAGGGAACTTAAATGTAGTTAAAAAATAACTTGCTTGATAATCAACCAGATTGAATGCAGTTTTAGTTGAATTTCTACCTGCACATTCATCAATCACATGCACACAGCACACTTACTGCAGGGCTCCTGAGACCGTACCCCTACATGCACTGTGTTTTCTTTATGTAAACAATGAGTCACGCCTCAAACAAGGTTAATAATCACTGCCTTATGGGTAATAAAAGACCAATAATCAGGATCTCAGGTCTACATTCCTTACTATTGAAGTAAACAGGACCAATACAGAACAGTTCATCAGACAAGAAGTCACTTATAGTTACTCAAGTACAGTAACAAAGTACATTTACTCAAACACTTTACATCACACACACACACACACACACACACACACACACACACACACACACACACACACACACACACGTGCTCAGCTCTGCTCGTGTCTTTCTTCTTTTTCTCCTCATCACCAGTCACTAAAACAGAGCACACTGATTAGTCCCATCAGCCACAGATCTGCTTCTCACCGCTCGTTTCCCCCCGGCTCCACCCTCCATTCACCAACCGCCGCTCGTGCACGCACCCGCTGCTCCATCCAGCAGTAGTGTTCAGGTGTTGTGAGGTGAATCCAGTGTTAACCCTGTCAGAATAACTGCTGAAAAATCATCCACTTTCTTGTGCCAATCCATGTGATTAATTATAAAGTACAGATGTTTAAGTGAATCAGGTTCTGCCCCACATTAACTGTCAGCTATATTGCTTTCAGAGCTCAAAATGAACAAAGCACTAAAGCTGCAAGAAAATACCTCAACTTCAGTTTCTGTCAAATTCCTTTTCTTTAAGGACATCAAACATCACTGACTTTACTAAAGTGGATTTCAAGAAAAAAAATGCCATCATTGAATGCTCTCTGTGATGAAGAGACATTAGACATGATTGAAATTCAAAATCTTTATTTATTTAATAGTGTTTATTGTGTCTCGCTGTAGAAAAAGTGTTCAGACTCTCTGTTTCTCTTGTCGTCTTCTTTTTTTCTATTTCTCCTTTTCATTTGAATGTTTCTTGTCTCAGCTGAGCAACAATTTCCTCCCATCGCTCTCGGACTCTCATATAATGATCTGTTTTATTCTCTGAAGTCTTCTTTTCTTCCTCACAGAGATTCTGGGTATCCTGGAGCCCCCTGTTGGTCTGAAGCTGTAAGTTGTTTCTCTCCTCTATGTCAAGTTTAGTTTTCTCTCTTTCGTCCTCTTGTTTTTCTTTAAAGTCCAACATGGGCTCAAACTGAGCAACACGTTCCTCCAGTCGCTCTTTCTCTCTGATCAAATGATCTCTCTCCTGCTCTGCACTATTTTTTACTTTCTCACAGTGATTCTTAGTATCCTGGAGCTCCATGGTGGTCTGTTCCAAAGTGACCTCAAGCTGAGCAACATGTTCCTCCAGTTGTTTTTGCTCTCTCGTCCAGCTCTCTCTCTCACATTCTACAGTTTTCTCCAGTTCCTCATGGATTTTCAGGGAAGACTGGAGCTCCTTGGTCGTCTGTTTCAAAGTGACCTCAAGCTGAGCAACATGTTCCTCCACTTTCTTTTGTTCTCTGGTCCAGCTCTCTCTCTCACAGTCCACAGTTTTCTCCAGTTCCTTAAGGATTTTCAGGGAAGACTGGAGCTCCATGGTGGTCTGATCCAAAGTGACCTCAAGCTGAGCAACACGTTCCTCCAGTTGTTTTTGTTCTCTCGCCCAGCTCTGGCTTTTCTCAGTTATATCCTGTTCCTGCTGCTTTCGCTCAGAAGCTAAAGTAGCCTCCAGCTTTTGCACCGTCTGTAGCAGAATCTCTTTCTCTTCTTTCTCTTCTGTTATCTTCTCTATCATTAGAAGAGAAAATGCATCCAAGTCTTTCTGTACTTTCTCCATGTGTTCCAGCTTCTCCTTCATTTCAGCAATCTGCTTAGTTTTCTTCGTTCTTCTGGTTTGAAAAAACTCTCTCAACCTTCTGAAGAGCTCCATGTTTATGCCTCTTTACTCACAAGCAAAAACCTCGGAAATGAGAGAAACAGAAACACGTTTCCAATTGTAGACGTTGCCTTACTGTGACGTCACAGGGAGATGCCCCGCCCTCCGTCTGTGACGTAACCCGGTCTCTCTTAACCGGACACTATGCGCATGCGCACATTACAGAGGTAAAGAGCGGATAAAATATCATGTCTTCACAGCTTTTCTGTTGTTCCTAAGAGAAGAGCGATATTACAGTCATAAATAAGATAAAAACGGCTGTAAACTGTGTATAAAGCGAGTGAATCCGAGTTGAGAACCGGAAGTTGACCGGAGTGTCTCTATGCATGTTGCAGAATCATAAATGACCAGTAGGTGGCAGTGTGATGTGTATTAGAGCTCACTGTCACAGCAGGTCATTAGAAGTAGTGGAGCTCTAATGACGTCATTAATAGCGAGGACAAGACACACAGCAGGTCATTAGAAGTAGTGGAGCTCTAAAAGACTGTTTAGAGACTGGTGCGTTTTGTTTTAAAAGACTGGTGCATTTTTATCTGTATGCTTCAGATGAGTTTTATAAAAAAAACATTTTTACTACTTATTAAAAAATTAAACGTCATTCTGAGTGAAACCAATTGTTTATTAAATGCATTATTTACTAAATAAACATCAATGAAAACTGGATGATTTGTTTTTATTGAATGTAAAAATATTATTTTGAGGATAATTGAACTTAATGAATGGAATAGTTTTGGATTAAATGAAGACTTTACTGAACTAAACAGCACTGAATTCTCCTTTAAATGAACTTAAGTTTACTGAACTAAATACTGTTACTTATATGAAAATAAACCCGGTTTCTTGAACCCTGTTCGGTTTCAGCCCCACTTTTGGGCCTCACAGCTGAAAATGACCTTCCTGACTTTCAATGGTAAAAGTTCCTGACAACAGTGTGCTACATACACAATTTACATCTCTTTTGAAAGAACACACTTTGGGCTTTACATCATCCAAAGATGCTGAAGTTCCTTAGAAAAAAATGTGTACGTCATAAAACATTTTTTTTTTTTTTATTATTTATAAATACATGAATTCGATCCTGAAACAATCCAGAATAGTGACGGGTTAAAAGTCTGTGTGATTTTAAGCGGCCATTTGTGAAGAAGGACGTGTTTATTCATTTAAGGGGGCATTAAAGAAGGAAAGAAACAGTTCCATGTCCATTCAGTGGCTGCAAATTTTAAACCAATGTGTATTCCACATATAATGCACACAAATGCAGAGAACACCAAAAGCCTCAGATTTTGATCCATCAGATGTGGTGCAGAATGTCTCAAATACAATCCAGTATAGTGACATTAAACATCATGCAGTGCAACGTTCAGGTGGAAATGAAACTGCCCCAGCAGCAGATAGTAGCAGTAAGGGATTAGGAGAGCAGAACAATGCAAACTATTCTCCATGTGTCACAGAGGGCAACACAGAAAATCATTAAGCATATTGTTTTCACTGTCAGAACCTTTAGTGAGAGAATCTGTATTCAATACACTGAAAAAAAAAACTAATCTTTACATACTGATCAACTTGTAAGTGACATTGTACAGCCAGTGTCAGATAGTCCGTGACATCTGAGGGGCAACAGCTAAATGGAGAAAATCCTATTATGAGGAAAAATTTTCATTAGTTAAACCTGTAGAGAGCATTAATGAGTCATCACATTCTACCTTTATGTATGTGCCAATTATCTCATCTTTGCAGTTGTTGCTTAAAAAACAAGATGTACTTGAGAAAGTTCAAGCAACCACTTCACAGTCACCTGGACAGTATTCATCATACAGCGATGCCTCATACCACCACGAACATTTTCTATTATCAGTTGAGGTTCAGAAATTAGTAATAATTCTTTATATTGATGATTTAAAATTGCAAATCATGTGGGGACATACAAAACAATACACACAGTCTGTGCGGTTTATTAGATATTAGCTAACATGCTTGTAAAATATCATTCTGTCCTCCACTCTAATCAGTGCCACAGTTTGGATATAAAAAGGTAAAACTTAAAAACTCTAAAAGCAGTAAGTGTTTACATTGAAACATCTGGTGACTGTCTAAAAGGCACAGTTTATTCTGTTGTAGCTGATAACCTGCTGCTCATGGGCTAGCTGGTTTCAGTGAGAGTTTCAGATAGAATTATTTCTCCAGATTTTGTCTCGCCATACAAACAGAAATGCAAAACTCATATGCAATTGCTGGTAGTTTTAACCATGAACAAAAGATCAGCATGATCAACTTGTTGAAAAATACAAAACAATGAGAGTGATTGTAATTATGGTGTAAAACACAGTTGTGTTCTGTCTGATCATCTATCCTATTACCACCCTGTCACAGGATTTCCACCTGATATCTTACATGACCTGCTGGAAGACATTGTTCCTGTGGAGTTGGCACATTGTTTAAAAGGTTTGATTAAGGTTTAATTCCCTTCCAGCACTCAGATAAGGTTGACCATCCTCACCCAATTCCACAAAATATTGTCAATGGTGGAACAATTGGAGGGAATGGGCATGAGAACCACACTCTTCTTAGACTGCTGCCTGTTCTTATTGGGTCCAAAATCCCATAAGGTGATACATTTTGGGAAGTACTAATGGATTTGGAAGATATAGTAGAACTTGCTGTGTCTCATACTTTCACATGTGAAACTATTCAGTACATGGCTTGTAACATTTCAGATCAAAGGCAGCTACTTCAAGTAGTCTTGCCCAGCTTACGATTACGACCAAAGCATCATTATATTAAGCATTATACCGTCTCATAAAGTGCTTTGGTCTTTGGTGCATCTCTGGACAATGTGATTTGAGGGGAAGCATAACGTGTTCAAAAAATTGTTCCTAATATCACAAAATGTAGTGATAAAAAACTGGTGTTTGTGGTGCCTTCCCTGAGTTTAAAGAGATCAAAAACACATTACTCATTAAAGACAATATCTACTTTTTACTCAAAGACTATGAAACATTGTATGTTGAGCATTTAAAATCATATGAGCTCATAGAAAATACAAAAAAAGGTCATACAGTGAAATTTGTGTTTCAGCTAATAGACCAAATGCCATTATTCACCTATAAAATATCAGGCATTTTATTCCAGTGTGTGAATGAAAAAGAGAACCATAACAAACTCTGTCCTTTACCTTTTTTCGCAGTCAACTGATAAACGATAAGCATCTTTTTGGACTATTTGTAAACTCTAGTAATCACCTTCCTGGACACAAGGTCAACATAGTGATAGGTAATGTGTATTTCACATTGATTTATACACATTGGTGTGTGTTGTAAGGTTTATTTGGTTTGTATATATTATTTTAATGTAAGAGTACATTCTTACATATGCAAAGTGTTTTAAAAGTTTACATTAAGTTGACCTTAAAGGAATATTGTGATATGTTTAAGTTCTTTCCTGATCGAAGCTGACCGATTGCTGCTGTTTATATTTATAATTCCCCAGAATGCCAAACATTTTTC
The DNA here is from genome assembly GCA_039877035.1 of Silurus lanzhouensis. NCBI lineage: Eukaryota > Metazoa > Chordata > Actinopteri > Siluriformes > Siluridae > Silurus > Silurus lanzhouensis. The sequence goes on along the minus strand of JBCEWE010001676.1, from coordinate 10,075 downwards.
TAAATGCTGTGGCTTATTTATCAGCTTTGTGCAATACTTTAACATGAGAACTGGGTATGCATTAATGAAAATGATGAGTAATTGAGAACCTGTGTTCTAACAATAAGGGCAACATACATATATTGATATTTAAGGGTTATGTTACAGTTCTCCTCAATACAGTACAATTAAAGTAGCTGATGTACTGAAACTGAGGGTCATCCTAGATGATGACAACGCTGAGAGGCTGATTTTGCCCTCTCGTCCTGAGAATGTACATGGCCTCATTGTTGAAGTTAAAGAAGTTGAATTTTTACTTTCAGCTTCAGTTTGAAGAAACAGAGTTTGACAATGCACTATGCAATCTAGTTAATATCGAGGACGTAGCCTCCCGAGCGACTCTTAGACTGTTAAACTGGTTCTTCCAGTTTAGACGACACAATGCTACTGTCTGATAGATTAGTAGATTCACCAGAGCACCTTAGCCGTTGGCCAGAGGTCTTTGTTGTTCCCCCATTCTCATATGAGTTCGAGTCTCTAAGAGAAGGCAACGCTGCATTTTTGACAGAGGGAAAACTTTAAAGCTGACAAGGGATCAAAAACACAACATACTTGATGTGATGGCTGTTGAAATGTATAAGCATAAAGCCTATCCTAGTTCCAAACAGATTAGCAAGGCTGCAGAAACTCTACTACTCAAGCACCCCTGTCTAAAAGAAAAGGTTCCACAACAGGTTATGAGGGTTGGAAGAACAGCCTATGCATCAAAATGGGCAACTACAGGACCAAACTGACCAGGGCTGACATAAAGGGTGTGGCTGTGAATGAAGGAAAGTGAAGCAGGACAAATCCAGAAGGTTTAGCATCCAGAGCCAACATCAAATGACCCAGAAGAGGGGAAATTATTTCCTTCCCAATTATCCCTGTGGACAGACTAAGGGCATTTTGAAAACCAAGAGGCTTGAGATGGTGGACCAGTTCAAGAAAGCTGTAGAAGGAAAAGACATGACTCTCATCCATCAGCACATGCAACACACCTTTCTCTCAGGCATGAAGAAATTTTGAATTCAGCTCCTTCAATTGCTGAACTGAAAGATAGATGTCCTGCACACTTTTGTGAAGCTCGAGTAAGTAAAAAACTGTTACTAGGACCACATAGTGTCACTCGTCTTTGCAGCACTGCTTGAGCTGGAAAAAGTCCAGCTCAAGCTGGATGTGAACACTCAACCCTGAGATTTTTGTGCAATGTATTTGTTTCTGCAAAAGGACAAAAAGGACATCAATGTATCCAGAACAGCAGCCCTGGCAGGCCTTTCACTTTACTTAAAGGAGGACTTCTCACAGATCTTCAACATTTGCAAGGTATTGTTATTGTCTTTTTACATATCTGCAAGTACAATTACCTTATTAAATATTCTGAGGTAAACATTGCTATAAACAGTGGTAAAAACATTCAGACTACAATTGCACCCCATTATACAGAAAAACAAAGAGCAATAATACATCCCATAAATCTCTTATATTCATTTAAAATGTTAAAAATACTAAATTACAGAATGCCAGTAATGACAATATGATTATAATAATACAATAATGATTCAGAAATTTATATCTAAAAATGATCTTTCTGATATTATTCTATTTAAAACCATGGATGGTATAATATAAAAAAAATGTTTTACATACAGTAGAACCTCGGGTTACGAGAAACTTTGAATACGAGCAAATTGGAATACGAGAAAACATTTTTAATAAATTTTGTATTGGGTTACGAGTGTTGCATCGGCCTGCGAGCAAAGATTGTGAGCAAAATTTTTTTCATTTCCGATGTTAGGGGTTAAAATTTGTACAAAAATTACCATTACAAAACCTTTAAAATTTTGTGTATATGTGTATTTATGGACTTGTGGAACGCATCAAGTGAATTTCCTTTATTTCTTATGGGAAATTTTTTTTAGTATACCGGCGTTTTAGGTTGCGAGCTCGCTCCCAGAACGAATTAAACTTGTAACCTGAGCTACTACTGTAATTTGTTTTTCCAAGTGGTAGATGTACATTTGCACACACACACTCACTGAGCATGTATTCTTATTTCAGGATGAGTTGGAAGCCCAGGAGGGAGCAGTGGCTCTGGTGTCAGTGGTGAATAAAGACATGGTGTTTTCTTTAACACTCGCCATGTGTCAATCGTCTTTGAGGATCAGGTTGTAATGCCCCAAAGATTTTGGACTGATTCACGTGTAATTTAGTTTGGGCTTATGAATGCTCTACATTTGAGCTACCCTGAAAAGTTAAGTGGCTTTTTTGAGTTCATCCAGGTTTTCATTTTTAAATCTTGATAGTGGAAGGAAGCCGCTCAAACCAAAGTTACAGGCTCTGAGAAATGAGCTGGAGCAAACTTTTGAGAGGTGGAAGTTTATTTGGTTCAACGTTGTTCACTAACTAATGTTAGACTACCGTATTTTCCGGTATATAAGCCGCTACTTTTTTCCTTTTTTACTTTTTTACGCTTTGAACCTCATGGCTTAAACAATGAAGTGGCTAATATATGAATTTTTCCTGGGTTTTTCCCGGTTTAACAAGCTTCAAGCCAAACTGAGCCTCATAACATCAGACCAATGAAATTGCCGAACGGGTTCAGGTGAACCAATTAAATTCTTTATATTAAATCGGGTGCGCTTCCACTGAATCAGGCCGCACCACATCATAAATATGGATGAGGTTCCTCTGACGTTTGACCTGCCGCTCACTCGCACTGTCTACATCAGGGGTCTCAAACTCACGGCCCGGGGGCCAATTGCGGCCCGAGGGACGATAGTTTGCGGCCCCCGACTTAATATGAAAGTTTAATGTTAGTGCGGCCCGCGAGTTTCATATGTATGGCATTTTACAGTGTTGTGTGCGGAGCTGAACGAACCTACCAATCACGGTGAGGTATTTGGCTCGCGGGGGTGGGACATTGGCCGGGCTTGATGTAAGCGGAGAAACATTTCTCAATGAGTGAAAGATACAGCAGCGTTGCCATGGAGTGTTTTCTTCCGTGCCTGGCTGGCTGCCTCCTTTCTATTGGGCACACGCGGACATTCGCCCCAGCACGCTGTGTTCATAACACTTAAAAAAAAAAGTTTTCTTAAGTTGCTGCCCAGCGGGACATTATACATATATAGACGTATCTAAATGTGTATGTGTATGTGTGTGTGTGTGTGTGTGTGTGTGTGTGTGTGTGTGTGTGTGTGTATATATATATATATATATTAGAGATGCACCGAATATTCGGCCACCGAAAATTTTGATCACCGAAAAAACACGGCCGAAACAGTTTGTTGTGATGACGCAAACAGAAACCACGCCTGCACGTGCATGTCTAAAACAACATGTCTGCGGTGTGGACGTGTTTCAGTATATCTGAGAAAGACCCACGGATAGCGATTTGCAAAACATGTAAAGCCGAAATTTCGTCTGCAAAAACTTTCTCTACGTCGGGTTTAATTTATCACCTGAAATCCAAACATCCCGATCGCTACGCTGAATATGAGAGAAACGCGGCACAGAAAAGCAAAACCCCTCCGAGCACGCGCACTCCGTCTGTGGTGGACGTTTTTGAAAAGGCAGGAAGTTTCCCAGTAAAATTGTTGTATCTTTAAGCAGTTGCACTTGTTCTGAATGCACTTTGTTTTTATGAAAGAACATATTTAATTGTACAACCTTTCAGCAGGCAAGCGGGCCTGTAAATTTTTTTTTTAATGTACACGAGTGCATTTAAGTAAAACATTTAAGTTTGAAATGTAATTTATTTTATCCTGTGCATTGTTGCATTGTGCTATAAATAAATATTTTCATAATTTGTAATTGATTTATTCTTTGAAACTTTAATATTAATTTATGCAATTAAAATACCTTGATTTTAGTAAGTTTAGTACACAGTCATAGCCATAAATGGAATGGTAATAATAATAATTGGCATAATTTCTTTCGGCGTTTCGATTTTCAGCCTTGCTTTCCACTTTTTTTTCCGGTTTTCGGTTTAGGCCAAGAATTTTCATTTCAGTGCATCCCTAATATATATATATATATACAGTGAGGAAAATAAGTATTTGAACACTCTGCTATTTTGCAAGTTCTCCCACTTAGAAATCATGGAGGGGTCTGAAATTGTCATCGTAGGTGCATGTCCACTGTGAGAGACATAATCTAAAAATCCAGAAATCACAATGTATGATTTTTAAACTATTTATTTGTATGATACAGCTGCAAATAAGTATTTGAACACCTGAGAAAGTCAATGTTAATGAATGTATTTGGTACAGTAGCCTTTGTTTGCAATTACATGCACCTGACCCATTTCAGACCCCTCCATGATTTCTAAGAGGGAGAACTTGCAAAATAGCAGGGTGTTCAAATACTTATTTTCCTCACTGTATATATATATTTATATATTTATACACACACACGTCAATGGCACTTAGAAAGTTAATATGAGGTCTCTCTCTCTGACAAAATAAATTAAAGTGATGTGTACGCAGCGGGATAAAAGAAAAGTAAGGAGCTCAATGCAGCCTAATGTAGTCTGCAGTCACATAGCGACACCTGTTCATCGGCAATAACAGTCCTCGGTAACCCGGACCAATTATAGGGTCGCACCGTTATTTATGAGTCATTGTTTTTTATTTCCATCACGCTATTTGCATTGTATTCGCATTGCCTCACACAATGAACATTACATATATTTTTATATGATGTAAAAGTAGTCAAAACAAATGACATCGACAACAGCACGGTGTCATTTCCCCTTTTTCTTTTTTCCCCTGTAACAACAGCACATAAAAAGAAGCGGGAATGACGTTCTCCATGTAGTGAGATGTTCACTGTCCGTCGGCTAAAGGCTTGATTGAAATGCTTAAAGAACTGTTAATACAGACATTTATATCTGAATACAGCAGATATAGAAGACTGAAGAAACCACATATAGTCGCTAACTAGAGAAATCTAATTATTATTATTATTTTCATGATTATTATTATTTTATTTATTTATTAGTGATTGATTTATTTTCTTATTGATTCTTAATTTCTTTATTTATTTTTTCATTGATTCTTAATTTCTTTATTTTTTCAACTTATTTTGTGTTAAAAAAATTAAGAGATTTGAGAAGATTGGAATTTTTTAAACAAAGCTTTTCTTGTGGAAAACCTGATGCGGCCCAGCCTCACCCAGACTCTGCCTCCAGCGGCCCCCAGGTAAATTGAGTTTGAGACCCCTGGTCTTTACATGAGTTTGATTAAATATACTATACTAATTATTAGGTCACACACTAGATAAGGTTGATTAGATCCATCACTCCATTATTAATTAGTCTCACACTCTATGCTTACTTCTTTTTTAACCCATTAACAAACATACATGTCACATAACACAAAAATTATTTTATTTATTTATATATTTATGAATAAAAAAATGAAACATAGACAAAAAAAATCTAAATGAGACAAAAATCTAAGCAAAAAATCGTGCAAAATCGAAAACAAAAAAAAAACAAATAAAAAAAATCGACCAAAATCGACATCATTACCCACCCTCAAAGCATCAACGGATAAGCCTAATCACAACATGATGAACTGGAAGTGGGCGAAAACCCTGACAGCAAACAAAGTTTAAGTAAAATTCCCACTCTGCCCACCACTGGAGCGACAGTGGACTCACCACCAAGTTCATCCTCAGTCGTGATTGTACAAGTAACTAACAAATGTGAAAACATAAGAAAATAAAAGCAAATGAAATTTGATGCAGTCCAGTGCAAAGTGGGTTAACTATGGAATGGGTGATAGTCGTCTGATCCAGTGCGGCAGGGGAGCAGATATAGAACTGTGAGACTGCAGTGCAGACCACACCTCATCGTGAAACCTCAAATCACCACCGTGAAGACTCGATGAGAATACCATTGAGTCTGTTCCGATTGTGTGACATTTGCGACAAAGGATAGGACGACAATTCCAATCACGATGTTTCGCTAGTTCAGTTGTCCATAGAACATAGCCACAGAAGGTGATGGTGTAGTACGTTACAAAGGTGCTTTGCATGACGAAGTCCGTGAAGAGAAAACTGTGAGTGCTCGGAGCAACCAGCGAGCGGGCAGGAACTCCAAACGATTGGACAAGGGTAATAGCCCTACGCACATGAAAGATACGGGTGATCAGCTGAAGTCCAGCAGGAAGATCATAGACAGAATTCTGGATGGAATCTAGCCACATTCCATCTGGGGAGAACATGTCAGCATGGTGCAGAATGTCGATCACCGGTCTGAACCGGTCCGCATCAGTTTCCCAAACGAATTCGTCCTTTACTGGAGGAAACCTGAACCATTTCCGGGGTAAATGATGGCACCATTTACCTAAAGGACAGGTGGGCTGCTCCAGGCACCACAGGCAATGCTTAAGAAGAACAAGGAAATAACAAGCATCGCAGGTAGGTCTAAAGGTGACAAAGTTGAAGCGATGCCCCTCAGCACATGCTTCGATGTACGCACACGTGCCTTCATGCAGACGCATACCTTGCAAAGGCCACCTTTGTTCACCAGCTGCCATGTTCCTGCACACAGCATAAAATACACACAACAACCTGATTTATACGATATAATCAAAGAATCAGAATTAAAGCATAGAAAGTGTTTAGTGCTTTTAGTTATAAGGAAACATTTGTTACGGTAATTTTTTTCTCATTGACTAGGGCCATAATCCCTCCATCCAAATCCACATAGATGTTTTGATCCATATCTGTGGAGATGTTTTCTGTAGAAGACTCTTCACCTGTAATTTTATACACTGGGAGCTGTACGTATTGTCTAAACAATGACAAGGAATTCCACAACAGATAAAACATGCCACAGCTGCAAGGATTATTAAAATTGTAGTCCCAGTCTGACCCTATTCTACTCTATTTATTAGTATATTATGTTAATTATACTTGGAGTAAACAGGTTACATGAGTTTGATTAAAATATGGGCTAAATAGGTTAAATTAAGCTACTTCATTGTGTCTAATAGATTCTATACTAATTATTAGGTACATTTGTTGGATTGATATAAAAACTAAACTATGAAAGCTAAGCTTAGCTAGCCGGCTAGTTACCCATGCTAATGTCGCTAAATAATTACTTTGTACTTTTCGAGTCTTCTACTAAATAATCTACAATATTCTACTATAATTATTTAGACGACTTACCAGGTACCTGTATGAAGAAATGTTCAATAGAAGAGAAGTTTTAATGTTTTATTAGTTGCTGCTAATCGCTGCTGCTTCTTGCTGCTGTTTGTTTGTTTGGTGGTTGTCAATTTTAGTGTCTCTTTATTTATAATTAGTAAATTCACAAAGGAGAAAGAAAGCACGCTTTGAATTATATATAAGTGTCACACTGTGACATCACACCTAGATGCCCCGCCCTCTGCCGGTGACATCATCATGTCACTCACTTTATTTCTCTCTCTCTCTTCTCTCTATCTCTCTCTCTCTCTCTCACACACACACACACACACACACACACACACACACACACTCTTCGCATGTACAGATTACAGAGGAAAGATTACGCACAAACCGGAAGTTGACCCGAGTGACTATATGAATGTTGTAGAATCATAAATGACCAGATGAAGCTGACTGAGGTGAAACCCTGAAACTAACCCAGGAACAGAGTAGGGACATTCTGACCACGTGCTGGTTTCTTTTTTTTTTTGAGAGACTGATTGGAGCTCTCCTGCTTGGAGGACAGGATTCCTGGAACATGAATGTCATGCCTGGGAGGAGCTGATCAACACTCAGTAATAGCAAAGGGAACTCGACCTGATGCTGAGGATTCTTCATGGATCCTGCATATAAAATACAAAAATAAAAAATAAAAAATAAAAAAATAATAGAACAAAGCTGCATGTTTTATTCTGCATAATGAATACAGCCTACAATCTGATCATTTCTGTACATGTTAAAGGTGTGTTGTTTAAATTAATTTACTAAATGAAATGAAAGCTGCTCAAATCACACTAATATGTTATATGTTTATTTGATAAAAACGTATCATGCAGTAATAATGTGCTCGTATCGTCTTACACACTGAAGACATAAACATCAACACTATAGATACCTTTAAGTGCCAGAAGCTGGTTTTCAACACTTTCATTCCTGTGGAAAAGAAAATCCTTTATGGTTATGAATAAGAATATTTTATGGTTATGTAGAGAATCCATCATGCAATACTCTGTGTACTTTTATATTTATTATAGTAACAAAACACAAAAATGTTGAATGATTTATATTTCATTTTTTGTACATTTCTTTGATTTTGAATCATTGGACAAAGAGGTTCAACATTGGGTTCCTCTCAGTTTCTCTGATGCTCTGCGCATTTCTTCTCTTTCTCACACTGATTTAGAGAATCCTGAAACTCCATGCTGGTTTTGTTCCAAAGTGGCCTCCAGCTGAGCAACTGCAATTTCCTTGATTTCATATTTTTTTTGTATGTTTGTCACACGTTAATTTTTCAGATCATCAACCTCATTTAATATTAGTACATAACACAAGTGAACATGCAGTTTTAAATGGTCTCTTTCTCATTGTGGAGTCATGAACACTGACCTTAACTGAGGCAAGTGAGGCTGCAGTTCTATGGATGTCTTTTGTGATCTCTTGGATGAGTCGTCGCTGTGCTCTTGGGGTAATTCTGGTCACCTGGTCACTCCTGGGAAGGTTCTCCACTGTCCAATGTTTTTGCCATGTGTGAATAATTTCTCAGACTGTGTTTCACTGGAGTCCCAAGCTTAGAAATGGCTTTATAACCTTTTCCAGACTGATAGATCTCCATTACTTTCTTTCTCATTTGTTTTTGAATTTCTTTGGATCTCAGCATGATGTCTAGATTTTGAGGATCTTTTGGTCGACTTCACTTTGTCAGGCAGGTCCTATTAAGAGATTTCTTGATTGTGAACAGGTGTTGCAGTAATCAGGCCTGTGTGTGGTGAGAGAAATTAAACTCAGGTGATAAGTAAGCACAGTATTAACAGGGGGGCAAAGACTTTTTCACACAGGGCCATGTAGTTTTGGATTTTGTTTCAACCCGATAATAAAAACCTTCATTTAAAATCTGCATGTCGTGTTCACTTGTGTTATCTTTTACTAATATTTTAAATTAGTTTGATGATCTAAAACATTAAAGTGTGACAAACATGCAAATAAATAATACACAGTGGTGTGAAAAAGTGTTTGCCCCCTTCCTGATTTCATACTACTACAAAGTATGTACTTGATATACAATGCTATTTTTTTTTCTTTGCTTTTAACAGCCATTTAGTTGAATCTTCTGAGGAGAAGTGGGTTCCACACACCAGCCATCAACCAAAAGAGGTTCAGCAGTCTCCAAACTCAGCACCTGTTTCAGCTCAACCAGTAAGAGTGAGAGACAGAAAATCCCAGTCTTCACTGGTTGTATCCCCAACACACCTGAAGAGAGGTGGAATCAGGATTTTACACCCCAGCCAGTCTGTAGACCATCTGTCATAGCACTTGTTGATGAGAAGATGTTGGGAATGGGCTACAAACTGTTCGTTGACGACTTCTACACAAGTCCAGCACTGTTTAGAGATCTCCTAAAAAAAAAAAACCATCTGAGCATGTGGGAAATTTCAGTCCACAAACCCTCAAACCATCACCAACAAGCTTCTGAAAAAAGCTCCTCGAGGCCTCATCACTGGCTGAGAGAAGAGGATGTGCTGTTTGTAGAATGGAAGGATAAAAGGAAGGTCCAGATGTGCTCCATCATTCACAGAGGCACTGAAGGAAGCATTGTGCTACTTTTATTTTCATTACTTTCTTCTTCTACTGTTTTCTAATGTTCAAATACCAGTCTTATGCTTATTGTGTGAATTTATTATTCCCAGTACATTTGGTTATCAGGCTGCTTTTCCTCAAACAGACAGAGGGAGAAAAGGACTACACACAGTCTCAGAATAATGTTTATAGGAATCTCGTTTTTATTGTATTTTCTTCAAAGTTAAAATATAAACTCATTACACATGTGACTTTTAACCTGTCACTATTCTGGATTGTTTCA
>JBCEWE010000376.1:774365-809306 GCA_039877035.1 Silurus lanzhouensis | reverse complement strand
GTATAGTATAGTATAGTATAGTATAATATTGTATAGTATAGTATAGTATAGTATAGTATAGTATGGTATGGTATAGTATATAAGTATAGTATAGTATGGTATGGTATAGTAATAGTATAGTATATAGTATAGGTATGGTATAGTATAGTATAGTATAGTATAGTATAGTATATATGTATTAGGTATATATTGTATAGTATAGTATAGTATAGTATAGTATAGTATGGTATTGTATAGTATAGATAATGTATAGGTATAGTATAGTATAGTATAATATGTATAGTATAGTATAGTATAGTATAGTATAGTATAGTAATGAGTATAGTATAGTATAGTAATAGGTATAGTATATAGTATAGTATAGTATAGTATAGTATAGTATGGTATGGTATAGTATAGTATAGTATAGTATGGTATGGTATAGTATAGTATAGTATAGTATAATATTGTATAGTATAGTATGTATGGTATAGTATAGTATAGTATAGTATGGTATGGTATAGTATAGTATAGTATAGTATAATATTGTATAGTATATATAGTATAGTATAGTATAGTATAGTATAGTATAGTATAGTATGTATGGTATGGTATAGTATAGTATAGTATAGTATAATAGTATGTATAGTATAGTAATAGTATAGTATAGTATAGTATAGTAGTATAGTATAGTATAGTATGGTAATATAGTATAGTATAGTATAGTATAAGTATAGTATAGTATAGTATGGTATAGTATAGTATAGTATATTATAGTATAGTATGGTATGGTATAGTATAGTATAGTATAGTATATATTGTATAGTATAGTATAGTATAGTATAGTTATATGTATAGTATAGTAATAGTATAGTATAGTATGTATAGTAATAAACAGTATAGCATAGTGTGGCATGTTATGGTATAGTGTAGTATAGCATAGTGTGGTATAGTATAGTATAATATAATATAATATAGTATAGTATAGTATATGTATATGTATAGTATAGTATAGTATAATATATATAGTATAGTATAGTATAGTATAGTATAAAAGTATGGTATAGTATAGTATAGTATGGTATAGTATAGTATAGTATAGTTGTATAGTATAGTTAGATAGTATGGTATAGTATAGTATAGTATAGTATAGTATGGTATAGCATAGTATAGTATAGTATAATATAGTATAGTATAGTATAGTATATATAGTATAAAACAGTATAGCATAGTGTGGTATAGTATAGTATAGTATAGTATAATATAATATAGTATAGTATAATATAATATAGTATAGTATAGTATAGTATAGTATAAAACAGTAAAACACAGTGTGGTATAGTATAGTATAGTATAGTATAGTATAGTATAGTATGGTATAGCATAGTATAGTATAGTATAATATAGTATAGTATAGTATAGTATATATAGTATAAAACAGTATAGCATAGTGTGGTATAGTATAGTATAGTATAATATAATATAGTATAGTATAATATAATATAGTATAGTATAGTATAGTATAGTATAGTATAAAACAGTAAAACACAGTGTGGTATAGTATAGTATAGTATAGTATAGTATAGTATAGTATAGTATAGTATAGTATAGTATAAAACAGTAAAACACAGTGTGGTATAGTATAGTATAGTATAGTATAGTATAGTATAGTATAGTGTGGTATAGTATAGTATAGTATAGTATAGTATAGTATAGTATAGTATAGTATAGTATAGTATAGTATAGTATGGTATAGTATAGTATAGTATGGTATAGTATAGTATAGTATAGTATAGTATAGTATAGTATGGTATAGTATAGTATAGTATAGTATAGTATGGTATAGCATAGTATAGTATAGTATAATATAGTATAGTATAGTATATATAGTATAAAACAGTATAGCATAGTGTGGTATAGTATAGTATAGTATAATATAATATAGTATAGTATAATATAATATAGTATAGTATAGTATAGTATAGTATAGTATAGTATAGTATAGTATAAAACAGTAAAACACAGTGTGGTATAGTATAGTATAGTATAGTATAGTATAGTATAGTATAGTATAGTGTGGTATAGTATAGTATAGTATAGTATAGTATAGTATAGTATAGTATGTATAGTATAAAACAGTATAGCATAGTGTGGCATGTTATGGTATAGTGTAGTATAGCATAGTGTGGTATAGTATAGTATAATATAATATAATATAATATAATATAATATAATATAGTATAGTATAATATAGTATAATATAGTATAATATAGTATAGTATAGTATAGTATAGTATAGTATAGTATAGTATAATATAGTATAGTATAGTATAGTATAAAACAGTATAGCACAATGTGGTATAGTACAGTATGGTATAGTATAGTATGGTATAGTATAGTATAGTATAATATAATACAGTATAGTATAGTATAGTATAGTATAGTATAGTATAGTATAGTATGTATAGTATAGTATAAAACAGTATAGCATAGTGTGGCATGTTATGGTATAGTGTAGTATAGCATAGTGTGGTATAGTATAGTATAGTATAGTATAGTATAATATAATATAGTATAGTACAGTATAGTATAGTATAGTATAAAACAGTATAGCACAGTGTGGTATAGTATAGTATAGTATAATATAATATAGTATAGTATAGTATAGTATAATATAATATAATATAGTATAGTATAGTATAGTATAGTATAGTATAATATTGTATAGTATAGTATAGTATAGTATAGTATAGTATAGTATAGTATAGTATAGTATGTATAGTATAAAACAGTATAGCATAGTGTGGCATGTTATGGTATAGTGTAGTATAGCATAGTGTGGTATAGTATAGTATAATATAATATAATATAGTATAGTATAGTATAGTATAGTATAGTATAGTATAGTATAGTATAATATAATATAGTATAGTATAGTATAGTATAAAACAGTATGGTATAGTATAGTATAGTATGGTATAGTATAGTATAGTATAGTATAGTATGGTATAGCATAGTATAGTATAGTATAATATAGTATAGTGTGGTATAGTATAGTATAGTATAGTATAGTATATATAGTATAAAACAGTATAGCATAGTGTGGTATAGTATAGTATAGTATAATATAATATAGTATAGTATAATATAATATAGTATAGTATAGTATAGTATAGTATAGTATAGTATAGTATAGTATAGTATAGTATAGTATAAAACAGTATAGCACAGTGTGGTATAGTATAGTATAGTATAGTATAGTATAGTATAGTATAGTATAGTATAGTATAGTATAGTATAGTATAAAACAGTAAAACACAGTGTGGTATAGTATAGTATAGTATAGTGTGGTATAGTATAGTATGTATAGTATAAAACAGTATAGCATAGTGTGGCATGTTATGGTATAGTGTAGTATAGCATAGTGTGGTATAGTATAGTATAATATAATATAATATAATATAGTATAGTATCTTCTTCTTCTTCTTCTTCTTCTTTCGGCTGCTCCCATTAGGGGTCGCCACAGCGGATCATCCGTCTCCATACCACCCTGTCCTCTACATCTGCCTCTCCCACACCAACCACCTGCATGTCTTGCCTCACCACATCCATGAACCTCCTTCTTGGCCTTCCTCTTTTCCTCCTACCTGGTGGCTCCATCCTCAGCATTCTTCTACCAATATAATTCATGTCCCTCCTCTGCACATGTCCAAACCATCTCAATCTCGCCTCCCTCACCTTGTCACCAAAACATCCTACATGCGCTGTCCCTCTAATAAACTCATTTCTAATCTTATCCATCCTCGTCACTCCCAACGAAAACCTCAACATCTTCAGCTCTGCTACCTCCAGCTCCACCTCCTGTCTTTTACTCAATGCCACTGTCTCTAAACCATACAACAATGCAGGTCTCACCACAGTCCTATAAACCTTCCCTTTCAATTTTGCAGATACCCTACTATCACAAATCACTCCTGTCACTCTTCTCCACCCACTCCACCCTGCCTGCACTCTTTTCTTCACTTCTCTAACACACTCTCCATTACTTTGCACTGTTGACCCCAGGTACCTGAATTCCTCCACCTTCTGAAGCTCTTCTCCCTGCAACCGGACCACTCCACTGCCCTCCCTCTCATTCACACACATGTATTCTGTCTTACTCCTACTGAGTTTCATTCCCCTTCTCTCCAGCGCATATCTCCACCTCTCCAGGCTCTTCTCAACCTGCTCTCTACTCTCACAACAAATCACAATATCATCCGCAAACATCATAGTCCAGGGAGACTCCTGTCTGACCTCGTCCGTCAACCTGTCCATCACCACTGCAAACAGGAAAGGGCTCAGGGCCGATCCTTGATGCAGTCCAACCTTCACTCTAAACCAGTCTGTCGTACCTACTGCACACTTCACTGCCGTCACACTGTCCTCATACATGTCCTGCACCACCCTCACATACTTCTCTGACACACCTGACTTCCTCATACAATACCACAACTCCTCTCTTGGCACCCTGTCGTACGCCTTCTCTAAATCCACAAATACACAATGCAATTCCTTCTGTCCTTCTCTATACTTCTCTATCAACATTCTCAAAGCAAATAAGGCATCTGTGGTGCTCTTCCTCGGCATGAAACCAAACTGTTGCTCACAGATGGTCACCTCTTCTCTCAGCCTGGCTTCCACTACTCTTTCCCATAACTTCATGGTGTGACTGATCAACTTAATACCCCTGTAGTTACTGCAGGTCTGCACATCTCCTTTATGCTTAAAGATTGGTACCAGCACACTTCTTCTCCATTCCTCAGGCATCTTCTCACCTTCCAAAATCCTGTTAAACAATCTGGTCAAAAACTCCACTGCCATCTCTCCTAAACAGCTCCACGCCTCCACCGGTATGTCATCTGGTCCAACCGACTTTCCACTCTTCATCCTCTTAATCGCTGCTCTCACTTCCTCCTTACTAATCCTATCTACATCCTGCTTCACCAACTCCACATCATCCAACCTTCTCTCTCTCTGATTTTCCTCATTCATCAGCTGCTCAAAATACTCCCTCCACCTTCTCAACACACTCTCCTCACTAGTCAACACATTTCCCTCTCCATCCTTTACTGCTCTAACTTGCAGTACATCCTTTCCAGCTCGGTCCCTCTGCCTGGCCAATCGGTACAAATCCTTTTCTCCTTCCTTAGTGTCCAACCTCTCATACAGCTCCTCATATGCCTTTTCCTTGGCATTCGCCACATCCCTCTTAACCTGCTGCCGCATCTCCTTGTACTCCTGCCTACTTTTCTCATCACTCTGTCTATCCCACTTCTGTTTTGCCAACCTCTTTCTCCTTATGCTCTCCTGCACTTCCTCATTCCACCACCACGTCTCCTTGTCTTCCTTTCTATTTCCAGATGTCACACCAAGTACTTTTCTAGCTGCCTCCCTCATCACTCCTGCAGTATTTGCCCAATCATCCAACACCTCCTTAACACCACTGAGCCTCTCTCTGACCTCTTCCCTGAACCTCACACTACACTCTTCCTCCTTCAGTTTCCACCATCTTATTCTTCTTTCAGTCCTCACTCTCCTCCTCTTCTTCTTCGCCTCCAAAACCATCCTACAGACCACCATCCTATGCTGTCTAGCTACACTGTCCCCTGCCAACACCTTACAGTCGCCAATCTCCTTCAGGTTGCATCTCCTGCATAGCACATAGTCCACCTGTGTGCACCTTTCTCCACTCTTATAAGTCACCTTATGATCCTCCTTCTTCTTAAAATAAGTGTTCACCACTGCCATTTCCATCCTTTTAGCAAAATCTACCACCATCTGCCCTTCCACATTCCTCTCCTTAAAACCATACCTACCCATCACCTCCTCGTCACCTCTGTTCCCTTCACCTACATGCCCATTAAAGTCCGCCCCAATCACCAACCGTTCTTTCCTAGGTACACCATCTACCACTTCATCTAATTCACTCCAGAATCTTTCCTTCTCCTCCATCTCACAGCCAACTTGTGGAGCATAGGCACTGATGACATTTATCATCATCCCTTCAACTTCCACCTTCACGATCATCACCCTATCAGAAACTCTCTTCACCTCCACTACACTCTTACTGTACTCTTCCTTCAGAATCACCCCTACACCATTTCTCTTTCCATCCACACCATGATAAAACAGTTTAAATCCACCTCCAATGTTCCTGGCCTTACTCCCTTTCCACTTGGTCTCCTGAACACACAGCATATCTACCTTTCTCCTCTCCATCATATCAGCTACTTCTCTCCCTTTACCCGTCATAGTACCAACATTTAAAGTACCAACCCTAACCTCCACTCTCCTACACTGCTCCTTTCCCTGCCGTCTCTGTAGACGTCTTCCTCCTCTCCTTTTCCTCCTTCGGCCAACAGTAGCCCAATTTCCACCGGTACCCTGTCGGCTAACGATACCTGTGGCGGTCGTTGTTAACCCGGGCCTCGACCGATCCGGTATGAAATTCTCATTTGTGATCCGCATATTTGATTTGGCACATGTTTTACGCTGGATGCCCTTCCTAACGCAACCCTCCCCATTTACCCGGGCTTGGGACCGGCACTAAGAATGCACTGGCTTGTGCCTCCCTAATGGCTGGGTTATAATATAGTATAGTATAATATAGTATAATATAATATAGTATAGTATAGTATAGTATAGTATAGTATAATATAATATAGTATAGTATAGTATAGTATAGTATAGTATAATATAGTATAGTATAGTATAGTATAAAACAGTATAGCACAATGTGGTATAGTACAGTATGGTATAGTATAGTATAGTATGGTATAGTATAGTATAGTATAATATAATACAGTATAGTATAGTATAGTATAGTATGTATAGTATAGTATAAAACAGTATAGCATAGTGTGGCATGTTATGGTATAGTGTAGTACAGCATAGTGTGGTATAGTATAGTATAGTATAGTATAAAACAGTATAGCATAGTGTGGCATGTTATGGTATAGTGTAGTATAGCATAGTGTGGTATAGTATAGTATAGTATAGTATAATATAATATAGTATAGTACAGTATAGTATAGTATAGTATAGTATAGTATAGTATAGTATAGTACAGTATAGTATAGTATAGTATAGTATAGTATGTATAGTATAGTATAAAACAGTATAGCATAGTGTGGCATGTTATGGTATAGTGTAGTATAGCATAGTGTGGTATAGTATAGTATAGTATAGTATAGTATAGTATAGTATAAAACAGTATAGCATAGTGTGGCATGTTATGGTATAGTGTAGTATAGCATAGTGTGGTATAGTATAGTATAGTATAGTATAATATAATATAGTATAGTACAGTATAGTATAGTATAGTATAGTATAGTATAGTATAGTATAGTATAGTATAGTATAAAACAGTATAGCACAGTGTGGTATAGTATAAAACAGTAAAACACAGTGTGGTATAGTATAGTATAGTATAGTATAGTATAGTATAGTATAGTATAGTATAGTGTGGTATAGTATAGTATAGTATAGTATAGTATAGTATAGTGTGGTATAGTATAGTATAGTATAGTATAGTATAGTATAGTGTGGTATAGTATAGTATAGTATAGTATAGTATAGTATAGTATAGTATAGTGTGGTATAGTATAGTATAGTATAGTATAGTATAGTATAGTATAGTATAGTATAGCACAGTGTGGTATAGTATAGTATAGTATAGTATAGTATAGTATAGTATAGTATAGTATAGTATAGTGTGGTATAGTATAGTATAGTATAGTATAGTATAGTATAGTATAGTGTGGTATAGTATAGTATAGTATAGTATAGTATAGTATAGTGTGGTATAGTATAGTATAGTATAAAACAGTATAGCACAGTGTGGTATAGTATAGTATAGTATAGTATAGTATAGTATAGTGTGGTATAGTATAGTATAATATAATATAATATAGTATAGTATAGTATAGTATAATATAATATAGTATAGTATAGTATAGTATAGTATAGTATAGTATAGTATAAAACAGTATAGCACAGTGTGGTATAGTATAAAACAGTAAAACACAGTGTGGTATAGTATAGTATAGTATAGTATAGTATAGTATAGTATAGTATAGTATAGTATAGTATAGTGTGGTATAGTATAGTATAGTATAGTATAGTATAGTATAGTATAGTATAGTGTGGTATAGTATAGTATAGTATAGTATAGTATAGTATAGTATAGTATAGTATAGTGTGGTATAGTATAGTATAGTATAGTATAGCATAGTATAGTATAGTATAGCACAGTGTGGTATAGTATAGTATAGTATAGTATAGTATAGTATAGTGTGGTATAGTATAGTATAGTATAGTATAGTATAGTGTGGTATAGTATAGTATAGTATAGTATAGTATAGTATAGTATAGTATAGTGTGGTATAGTATAGTATAGTATAAAACAGTATAGCACAGTGTGGTATAGTATAGTATAGTATAGTATAGTATAGTATAGTATAGTATAGTGTGGTATAGTATAGTATAGTATAGTATAGCACAGTGTGGTATAGTATAGTATAGTATAGTATAGTATAGTGTGGTATAGTATAGTATAGTATAGTATAGTATAGTATAGTGTGGTATAGTATAGTATAGTATAGTATAGTATAGTATAGTATAGTATAGTATAGTGTGGTATAGTATAGTATAGTATAAAACAGTATAGCACAGTGTGGTATAGTATAGTATAGTATAGTATAGTATAGTATAATATAGTATAGCATAGAATAGTATGGTAGTATAATAGGGTATAGAAGAGTATAGAATATCTCTGTTGTTGATAAATCTTCCTTGCGTTCCCACTAACACTGGAGACTCCTTTCTTTACTGCTAAATCAACAATAAACATATCATAAATTAAAACCAGATCATCTGCTGTAAGTTTCCACAAATGAGCAATAGAAACTTTAGTTACTATATAAATGAGAAGCACATTATATACTATAAGCCTGTGATTTCGAGCTGCATTACCAGTCAGTTATAGAAAACTAATCAACACCCCTCTGGTGTAACCCGTGACATCACCCTACTAGAACACATCATTTGGCTATAACGCTTGTTCTGAATTGTGCATGGATGATTTATTGGAAATGAAAACGCAGGGGTATTGAAATAAAGAGAATGTATACGAGCTGTGATTGCGAGTGGACTGATGGAGGTGATAGCGGTGACGGTGAAGCGTGTTGTTTTCATGTGGGTCGTGAGCGAGAGCCAGTGATGGGGCTCAGATAACACCTCAGCTGTATGGTAATGAGAGCTCATTGAAATGCACCACGGCCATTAATTCCAGTAAGAGTTATGATGATTAACACAAAATAACACCAATCATAAAACAGCCAGATACACAATGCTTTATTGCTTTGAAAATATTTAGTTTTATTATTATGACTACTATTTTTAGTAGTATTATTGTACCGTTATTAGATTTGACTTTACTCAGTTATACAGTAGCTATAAGGCAATATTGTGTATTTTATGACCATCTGTTCTGGCCAGAACATTAAACACACCTTCTCCTGCACCCGATCTGATTTTCACCTCATGCTCGGGTCAAACACTGCATCACTTCACACTTCTCAGTCAAACAGGTTTTTTTTTTTTTTACAGTTTGACATGAAAAATTCTCATAAAACTACTTTAGTCCTTAAAAAGCAGAAAAGGTCTTAATGTAATGTATAATGTAATCTATAAAAACTGAAGTTGAAAACGAGCGCAAACAGCATGAATAAATATCTAAAATCACCCACAGTACATTTGCCTAGTGTTTAATATTCATATATTTGGATTATACATTAATAAATTGAATCATTGCTGTGGTAATGAAACACTAATCATACAGCAGAAATGGCCAGTGTTTAGTTTCTGGGGATGAAGAGTAAAATGGGACAAGTAAAAAAAGAGTAAAGTGTTATTTAAATGCTGCTGTTAATGTTCAGGAAACAACAAAGAATGAAATAAATGCTGTTCATCTCCCCCTGATCTGTTATTCATCCTGCTTCCATTTAAAAGAAATAAAGAAAGAAAGAAAGAAAGAAAGAAATAAAGAAAGAAAGAAAGAATGAAAGAAAGAAAGAAAGAAAAAATAAATGAAAAGAAAGAAAGAAAGAAAGAAAGAAAGAAAGAAAGAAAGAAAGAAAGAAAGAAAGCATGAATTGATATGAAGTAAAAGAAGAAAATAAGTAACAAAGTTGAGGGGGCAATGAGAAGGGGAAGGGCAGGTTGAAGGGCGGGAGAGAAGGCAGGTGAGCGGGGGGGGTGGAGGGGTGGAGGGTCAGTTGGGGGCAGGTGATTAGGGAGAGAACAGGTGAGCAGGGAGGATGGCAGGAGGGAGGGCAGGCAAACAGGCAAAGACAGCTTGATTGCTTTGTGGTCAGCATTGACTTTCAAGCTCATTCTCACTGATTCATTCTCACTGTCTCACACACACTGATTCTTTCTCACTGATTCATTCTCACTGATTCAGTCTCAATGATTCATTCTTACTGATTCATTCTCACTGTCTCACACAAACTGATTCATTCTCACTGATTCATTCTCACTGTCTCACACAAACTGATTCATTCTCACTGATTCATTCTGACTGACTTACACTCACTGATTCATTCTCACTGATTCATTCTCACTGATTCATTCTCACTGATTCATTCTCACTGACTCACACTCACTGATTCATTTTAACTGATTCAATCTGACTGATTCATTTTCACTGTCTCACTCTCACTGATTCATTCTCACTGATTCATTCTCACTGTCTCACTCGCTCTGATTCATTCTCTCTGTCTCACTCTCACTGACCCATTCTCTCTGTCTCACTCTCTCTGACCCATTCTCTCTGTCTCACTCTCACTGACCCATTCTCTCTGTCTCACTCTCTCTGATTCATTCTCTCTGTCTCACTCTCACTGACCCATTCTCTCTGTCTCACTCTCACTGACCCATTCTCTCTGTCTCACTCTCACTGACCCATTCTCTCTGTCTCACTCTCTCTGATTCATTCTCTCTGTCTCACTCTCACTGACCCATTCTCTCTGTCTCACTCTTACTGATTCATTCTCTCTGTCTCACTCTTACTGATTCATTCTTACTGTCTCACTCTCACTGATTTATTCTTACTGTCTCACTCTCACAGATTCATTCTCTCTGTCTCACTCTCTCTGATTCATTCTCTCTGTCTCACTCTCACTGACCCATTCTCTCTGTCTCACTCTTACTGATTCATTCTCTCTGTCTCACTCTTACTGATTCATTCTTACTGTCTCACTCTCACTGATTTATTCTTACTGTCTCACTCTCACTGATTCATTCTTACTGTCTCACTCTCACTGATTTATTCTTACTGTCTCACTCTCATGGATTCATTTTTACTGTCTCACTCTCACTGACACATTCTCTCTGTCTCATTCTCACTGATTCATTATTACTGATTAATTTTTACTTTCACTCTTTCACTTTCTCACTGTTTCGCCGCTGACACAATTTTTTTAAAACTATAAACTGCACCTCATCAACTTTTCTTAAGTGTTTAATACACAATTTATCTTTAATTCTCCACATTCACACATGAATTGAAGTTTCTGTCGGACTAAAGCGTGTCTCTGACACTTACAGCTCCGTGTCTTATTCATGTTCATTTCTTTAAAAAAACAAAACAAAAAAAAAAAAGCAGTTGCATTTCAACACGCTGAGCATATTTATTCTACATCCGAGTCAATCTGTGTAAAGTGATGACAAAATTTGTGGAGATTCATTCAGCTACATTAATCCCAAAGGTGTTCGCTATCTCGATAGCAGGAGATCTTCCACCTACTTCCAACCCATGTACAGCAGATCTTCATGAAGCTGCTTTGTGCATAGGAGCATCGTCATGCGGACTGGTTTGGGTCTCCTAGTTCAAGTGAAGGAAACATTGTATGCTCCACCATCCAAAGACGTCAGATACAATTGTGGGCCTTCAACTTTTGGGAAAGAACCACATATGGCAGGAAAACTCAGGTGTCCCAATACCTTTGTTTATAAAGTGTGTGCAGGAGAGGGTAGATAGCACTTTCCTGTCTTAGAGGAAGTGATAGACTTCAGAATCCAGATTTTTAAAACCCCCCAAAACCCCCAAACTAACAGGAAGCCAGTGAGAGGTTTGGAAAATGATCAGAGTTCTAGTGTAGTTTACTTGGTGATGATTTATTTCCCCCGGCGAGTCGTGCCCAGTCATGTCTTACTGTTACCAAAGCATGACACAACCAAAGTATTAACCAGATTAACAGCCACAGGAAACACAACACATACCACAGGATGACGTTTGGGAGACGAAAAATAAATGACACGTGCACATGTGGATAGAAAAGTTCTTCACACCTCGAGCTTTTACGGCTCGTTTCACCGGTTCGCTTGCGTTCGCACGAGTTCGCTCCAGCACCCTCAGCAGGAAGGGCGGGCGGGATTGATTTATTTATTTAACGTCGACTCGCGGCGAACAACGTGCACGTGTTCGATTCGTGAGTTCTGCTAGCAAAAAAAAAGAAAAACGACCGAACGCCAGCGCATCCCTGGCCGTCTCGTGAATCTGTCTTCATTAAAAGCGCCCCATTTAGCAGCATCGTGCTTTTTATCGCCGGCACCCATGCGTGAAAGACGATCATAAAACCCGGGTTTAGGCGCAATTCCTCTTCGGCTTTATGACGTTCCTGCTGTAACAGAGACATACGGAGTGACGGGAGATAAGATACGAAGCGAGCGCTGCTCTGAAGTGCAAATAACGGAATATGATCCTCGTCTGACCGGAGGGCCCCACAGACACACACACACACACACACACACACACACACACACACACACACACACACACACACACAGAGACACACACACACACATATATATATATACATATATAGATATAGCTATATGTATATACAAAAAATATTTATTTAACAATGGCCAAACATAAAGAAAAAGATAAACAGGTTCATTCTGTGTACACACTGTAGAACAATCGCTCAGGTTCGGCTAATGAGTTCTTTTGTTCACAGGGTTTCACCCTCGCTTTCACTGGCGAGCGATTTGCACTCGCAGCAATTCCGTAATGCGATTTGGGAAGAAAAAAAAAATTCTACCCCGATTCTGCGTTCTGATTGGTTGTTACTTCTTTTTAAACGCTCTAACACAGTTTCAAAGCTAGCATTTTTGTAAAAAAATTTCACTTGGTTTGTAAAAACGCTAAATTTTTAAGCCTTTTTCAGAAAAACTCGCACCCGGAAACTTCCAAAGAACGCCAGTGAGGGATTTAAAGAGGATTGTACCAATTCGGAAGTCAAAATAGAAGCATTGTTGCTCTAATGGTTCTGCCCAAAACCCAAATCTGTAATCTTTTAGGCAGCAACTTTAATCAATCAAATCCTACATTTGTTGCGTAGCAAGCCCCGCCCACCAGCCTGCTCTGTCCAATCACACACCAGCTACTGACTGAGAAGAGGACGGAATGAGCTATCTGCCCTCTTCCAAATACACTCAATTGCCAAAAGTACTTGGATACAGCTTCTCCAGCCAGATGTGCTCAAAATATTCCTACGAATTGAAAGCAATTGTATCGGATGTCTTTGGATGCTGTGGTATGAAACCCAGCTCCAGCTCCATGAAGATGTGCTTTCCATGGGTTGGAGTGGACGATCTCCTGCTATAGAGCTTTAAACTGAAACTTATGGAAGACCTTGTGTTTACTGACACCTTTGTGGCTGAATGAACCTCCAACAATCTCCACAGAATCTATTGGAACATCTTCCCATAGAAGTGGAGCTCATTATAAGTGCAAATGTGGATTAAATGTGGGACGTTCAAAAAGAAGCAAATAGAAATCTGATGGTCATTAACACACTTTATGAGAAGTTACTGAGAAGATACCTATAAAGGCGCTTTTTCTTTTTCTTCTTTTTCTTCTTCTATACTTTTTCATTCCAGACCCGTAGGAGTGTAGCTGTTTCTGAAGGAGCCGAGATGTTAAACAAACCTCCCGTGACGATCCATCAGCCCTGCTGTGAGAGCTGGAAGACGCATAACTCTCCAACAACCTCGCTCCATTTCCCACCGCTGATCCACACGACTCCTGGGTTTGTTTATTTTCTTCTATTTTGTTTTGTTTGATTAATTTTCTTTTCTGTCTGGAAAAAAGGCGTAAATGTCGGAACGAGGGTTTTGTCGGGACGAAGCGTCAGCGGGGTGTTTTTTCAGGACATAAAAAGAGAGACGTCACATCTTTTTTTATCGGACCGTCTGACAATAAACAGCTTTTATGGCTCTAAAAAAAAAATAAAAATAAAATCAATAAACGAATAAATGGATGTGATGTGAAATCGGAGGCACAGCTGCACTCACGCTCTGATAAACAAACATTTCATTGTTTCATATCAGCGAATAATAGATATTTGCCAATCAAACAATACGTTCTTGGGCGAGCTCTAAGCCATTATGTGCTTCATGATGGGTGCAGAAGTTTGTGCCCCCACCATCCTATTTTTTGCTTTGAAAAAAAAATTAAGTGTCTTGGCACGGAATAACCCTTATTTAAAATCTCGATTGAAATGTATTACTATTGTAGATAAAGAAGATTTCTTTCTTTATTTTACTAGAAGATCACACACCCCCACACACCCCCCACACCCACACACACTGTTTTGTTCTATTTAATTCAAGGTGTCAAATGATGTCAAACAGACAACATGGAGATGTTTAGTATATACATCAACATGTCAACAAGCTTTGTTTAAGCCTTTGGAAAGCTACAAAAAAAAAACATTAAACAGTGCAAACTCAGGAAATAATGCCCTCCGAGCAAAAGTTTACACCCCCACCCCCACCCAGACCTGATCATCTAAAGCTATAATCTAACAACTTCAACCTGGTAACCTGTTTCCTTTCAGGCCTATATAAAAGTGATAAAAACTTCAGACCAACCCAAACTCTTTAGAGATTTGCAGCGTTTAAGAGATTGATGGAAATGTGCTCTTACATGCAGTAAAACAGAAAATGCCCAGACTGAGCTCGGTGATTAATGACGTTTAATGACTTACAACAGGGCGCATGTTCGCTTTCAGTTGTATGTAAAGAATAAAAACTTTTGACTGACGCAAACTCTTGGAGTTTGATGTGTTTAAAGTGTAGGAATAAAAGGGAAATCAAGAAAACAGCTCACACACACAAACACACACACACACACACACACACACACACACACACACACACACACACACACACACTGACCTCCTGTAGGTCATTTTTTATGTGTTCAAGAGACTTCAAACAGGGAAAAAGTTGTATATAAGGTACACACACACACACACACACACACACACACACACACACACACACACACAGACCTGCTAGGTAATTTCAAAAGGGTTCTAAGTTATATATATATATATATATTTATTATATTTATTATATATTATATTATTTCTCTTTATCACACACACACACACACACACACACACACACACACACACACACACACACACACACACACACCTGCTGAAGGGAATTTAAGTTGTCCAGTGACTCACAACAGGCCAAAACCATGACTTTAGATCTGTATCAGGAATTAAACCTCTCAGACATTACTGTGTTCTGTGTGTGTCCAGATTCTGTGGGCGTCTGGAAAAACTGCTCTCACAAACACACTTGAGGAAATATTGACTCTTCATAGACCTCATTTGAGACGTTTCATGACTTCAGTCAGGCAACCTGTTTAGTTTAAGTCATATATCAGGCATAAAGAAAAAAAGGTTGAACAGTATGTAAGAAGAAATGGAAACACACACACACACACACACACACACACACACACACACACACACACACACATATTAAAATACAGTAATTGACCTGCTGCAGGTGATCTAAGGTGTTCAGTGACGTACCACAGGCAAGACGTGTCCTTCAGCTGTACATAAGGAATAAAAACCTGCATTTTCATTTCGGGCTCATTTCACTGTTATTATCAGAACACACACATGAAACACTCAAAATCTAAGGCGGCAAAAAGGACATTTTCTGCACAGTAGGGCCGAGAAAAGCAACATCTTTTCAATATTTAATGAACAAACACAGCGTAAATACAGGTTTTTACACTCAGAGGCTCCTGAGAGCCACATGGTGAAGAGCTGACCCAGGATCAGCAGGTCCGACGCCCGTCATCACGTCGTCTTTGACAGAGAGGCGAGGCAGGCGAGGCAGGCGAGGCAGATGGCCCTGCTCCACTTGAATTACACCTCTATTAAAAACACGGCTTAATGCTACATTTGATCTCCGAGACACAACCTGTTCAGGCTGATCCACATGCAGCTCTGCTATCATTCTGTATACCAGCGCAATATAAGCCACCTGTTACACTCGTTTTATACACACACACACACACACACACACACACACACACACACACACACACACACACACACGCACATGTGTTTGCTCATGCAGGAGATGCCTTGTTTGATGTAAAACTGATCCCAGCTGTAAAACTAAAATCTTGATTTGGGCAATATGGCACTCGCAGGGTTTCACTGGAACATTAGCTGAAATAACTAATATATATTTATATAAACTATAGTAAAATGTACAAAATAAAAACGTTTTGTCAATAACAGTTCTGGTTAAAAAAAAAATAAAAAATATATATATATATATTAAAACATTTCACATGAATATAAACAGATTAAAAAAACAACAACCACAGCACTCAATTTTTTATCATTTCTTTCTTTTTTTTGTGGAATAAATCAGACCGCTGTTTATTTATTTATTAGAAATCATAGAAATAAACTACAAACAAACCGATACATAAAATTAGAAGCTACCGTTCATTTCTAATAAAAGATGATTTAAAAAGTGACGTACCGCAGGCCAGACGTGTTCTTCAGCTGTGTATGAAGAATAAAAAAACACGTACGTTTCCTGCACTTTGACTTTGAGCAATCAGGAAAACAGCCCTCACACACATTAAAACCAGAAAACATCCAGTATGCTGTTTATTACCAGACTGCTGTTATTTATTTATTACATTTAATAGAAATAAACTTAAAACAAACTGGTATATAAAATAAGAAGCTACTGTTCATTTCTAGTAATAAATATATATATTAGAACAATCGAATATCATGTTAGAATTGAAATGAATAATACAAATAAATAAAAGTAAAATGATGTCATTGGAAATGTATTTTGATATGAAACTGAGATTTCAGTAATACTGTAAAGTGTGTTGGGTTTCGGATCTCTGCGTGCACATAAACGCCTCCCGTTCAGGAAAGAAAGAATTACTCCCTAACAACAACAACAACAAAAATAATACAAAACCGCTTCTGTACCTGGAACTTTCCAGCCATGATCTCCACCGTGTGTTTAGTAAACAGTGGTGTACGCTACTGCTGATCATCTCAACACCAACTCAGGGAACATGGGCCATGGGCCATCATTCCTTACACCATCTATCTATCTATTTATTTATTTATTTGTTTATTTATGCTACAGTTTAGATTTTTACAGTTTACTTTTAAATATTTTTACCAGCTTTTTTTTTTTTTTTATTGTACGCATTTCATTTTTAACATTATATCTAGAAAAACTCATAAAATGACCATCTGTAAAAAAACTATAACATTAAACAATACAAATAATTAATATTTTTTTAAATTTCACTTTAGTCAAAATTTATTTCTAATCAATCAATCAATCAAACAAACCAACAAAATCAAAAAACAAATAAATCCATTTTCACTTTCTATATTTTGGACAAAAGTTTGGTGTTTTTGGAACATCCTATTCCACAGTCTCCATTAACTGTTATAAGAAGCTCCACTCTTCTGGGAAGATGTTCCACTAGATTTTGTGGAGATCAAGGGTGTTAGTAAAGTCAGGTACTGATGTAGGTGAGAAGGTGAGGAGGCCTGAGGTGCAGTCAGCTTTCACGTTCATCTGAAAAGTGTTCAGTAGTGTTGGAGCTCTGTAGCAGGAGATCTTCCAACCCATGGAAAGCAGCTCTTCATGGAGCAGGCTTGTGCACAGGGTTTGCATTGTGATGCAGCAACAGGTTTGGGTCTCCTAGTTCAAGTAAGGGGAAAATTTCATGCTTTAAAGACGTCCTATATACATCTATATGTGTCTCCAAATTTTCCACAAAGTGTGGGAGTGGAAGAAAAATCGAGTGTCCGGATACTTTTGGTATTCACTTTTGGTATTCATTTCAATGAGCTGTTACTATAGCAACGATGGCTGGAACGTTACGATTTCAGCCCTGACACTGGACACTTCGTCCATTAACGTGAAACAAAAAAAAAAAAGATTTTTCTTTAAAACGTTTGGGCATCAGCTGTACAATTACGATTTCAGCCCTGACACTGGAGAACATAACATCTAACATGTAAACACGTTTATATGGAGTTAACGGTTGTCCAAAATCGAGTTGTTACTATAGAAACGATAGGGCCTTTGCGTAACTATTAGGACCAATCGGAGTGCAGGACTGGACAGCGCTATGGTGTGAGGAAGATAGTGGTAGCTCCCAGGCTCGCTGGTTGATTACAGAAGCCATGTGTCTGAGAGAGCGAGAACATAGATTAGAAGAACCACCTGCGGCCATATAAGGGGTTTAGAGCATGATGCAAGACTGCATTATAGCTTTCTCTAATCTGGCCTGATCACAAACTCCTTTCCTCTGGGACATTTTATGCTAAACATGCTCAAATGGTTCTACTCTACGTTCACATCCTGCTCCCTCAACCGGTGACGAAAAACTTCAGGCTAGGGTACGTTCATGTTACCAAAAAAAACCCTCCTAGGATAAAGTGTGTGTAGCAATCAGACGCGAGCTTCTCTCATGAGACACAAGTTGTAAGATACGTAGCACATGGTTGGGGCGCAGCCAAAAGTAACACGTAGTGGCCGCGTTCTTCAGCAAAGCCGTTGCTATAATGGGATTAGGATCTCCAGCCTAATCCCCACTTGTCTCTAGTGCACCATACTGACAGATGAGATACAGAATAGAGTCAGTGGGCCAGTAATGGACGCTCTACCTGATTACAGTCCAACCGTTTTGTTTCAAAACGGCAGAACCGACCGCGAGGCGTGAATTCTGGCTTGGTTTCAGGGGGATTTGACTTTAAATGACTTTATTTAATGATCTTAAGGTTTGCTGTAACCAACCAGAGAGCTGGAAGCTGCTATTATGCACCACTTCCTCACACCACACCATCAGAAGTTTAGGTTTTATTTTGGTCGCTAGATTTTTTTGTAAATTGAAGCGAAACAAACGAGCAAACTATTAAATACATTACTTTATATTTCACAAACCCTCCCATGAGACGTCTGATTCTCAAAAGCACACTGACGTATCAATAAATAAATAAATAAATATAAAAACATGACTTTTTAAACCTTTTTTTCCATTTGTTAGCTGTTGTACTACTGATTTCTCTAATCTCACTGTTTAGAATGATTTACATTCAATTATATTAATGTGCTATTTACAATATATTATCATTTCTATAGCAACATGTTATCTTTTTTATAGCAACAGCTTGTAGTAACAATATATTATTGTTTCTATAGCAACAGATTTTTCTATTGTTAAAGATTATTCGAATATGTTATCATTTCTGCCGTAACAGTTCATTTTTAAATGTTATCATTTCCTAAAGCAACAGCTTGTTCTAATACATTATCGTTTCTATAGTAACAGCTTGTTCTAATACATTATCGTTTCTATAGCAACAGCTTGTTCTAATACATTATCGTTTCTATAGTAACAGCTTGTTCTAATACATTATCGTTTCTATAGCAACAGCTTGTTCTAATACATTATCGTTTCTATAGTAACAGCTTGTTCTAATACATTATCGTTTCTATAGCAACAGCTTGTTCTAATACATTATCGTTTCTATAGTAACAGCTTGTTCTAATACATTATCGTTTCTATAGCAACAGCTTGTTCTAATACATTATCGTTTCTATAGTAACAGCTCATTTTAATATGTTATCATTTCTATAGCAACAGCTTGCTCCAATGTTATCGTTCCTATGGTAACAGATTATTCCAATATGTAATTGTTTCTATAGTAACAACTTGTTTTAATACCTTATCATTTCTATAGCAACAGATCATTCCAATAAACATTTATCATTTCAATAAATTAAATGCTTATCTCAAAAAAGCTAGTCTAGCTTATGTTAGCTAGTGTGTTAGCATATATGTATAATGTATAATATTTGTATTACCAAAATATAACATTTGGCCTGATTTTTTGCTTAGCTTCCAAGCAAACGGGCTCACCGGTTTTAATCACACCTTGTAATAGTGTAATGTTGACAGTGGTTTTTACTATTTCTCCCTCAGCAAGATGTTTTGGAAGTTAGCTAGCTAGTCTTCTTATATCTGTACTGCATGTACTGCATAGTATTGAAGTATTGCTTGAATAAATGACGTTAGTTGATGCACACTGATTAGAACATTTGACAACACCTCGAATGTCAAATTTGAAATGTCAAATGTTTGTTGGTGGCACTGTTTCTCTCCACACCACACCACCTGCTGCCAGATTTAGCTACCCATATTGAACTCTGGGATTCTTCCTCCTGCTTGTCCTGTGCTGGTGTGATTCATCCATCTGATGACCCAGAAGATTGTTTGGGACACGACGACGTCCTCAGAGGTCACTTCAAACAGGAAATAACACACGGTTCTCTCGGGGGCTCCTGCCCGTTAGTTTGATCGAAGTAATAAATACGGCTAAATCCTCTTCACTAAGATTGACCCAATACACCGAAAAGGCCTCGAGTGTTTAAATGAAAATATGTCAAACACTCGAAATTAATGACAAACGCTGGTTTTTTCGACGGAGACCGCAGACCGAGTGGAATAACAACACAATTAGTGAAGTGGTAGAATCAGCTAGCGTAGGTTTGACTTGTTTATCGAAGATGTCAAGCTGAAAAATTCCTGATTTCCCACTTTTTTTTTTAAAGAATGAACCTGATTTGGATTTGCACAAAGCAAGTTTTTATTCTCATCAAGAAATCTAGATTCATTTGCATATTCAAAGCTGATTTGCTTTAGTGTTTTATGACAACAGAACAGATTTGCATAACATTTCAAACTTGATGAATACTTATCGAACACCCCAACACTGGACCGTACCACTTTTTGATTGTTATAAATATTACACATATTTACATAAATATATGAAATACTGGTATTTCTGGACTGATTGGATTGCAGTTTGGAGAGTGTAGAAAGACTGAGCATTTTATGGTGTTTGAGATACACAGGCATGTTCCTTTAGTTTCTATGCAACAAACTCGGCAATGTAACGGTATGGAGATTGTTATTTGACCAAACAAATCTATAAATTTCCAGATGTTCCATGTTATTTTCATTAAAAAATCCCCCCTTAGCATGAAGAACAGCTTTACACACTCTCAGCATCCGGACATTTAATTTCTCCAAACATTCAGCTGAAATACTTTGCTCTGCCTCTTGTAACTGACCAAAGATGTTCTTCACTAGTTGGAGATTTTCTTGTTCATTCCAGAGCAGGTCAGTAGGATTTGGGTGCGGTGACTGGGCAGGTCGTTCAATGATAGATGACACTCCAGACCACTGTTTGATCTCTAAATAACACTTACAGAACTCAGTACAGACGGAACTGCATGGTGGTAAAGTACGGAACAGGGGACATGTTGGTTCAGGATTCCTTTCACTTTCTACAACCGCAAACCATTAATCTTCCACCTTTATGTGTAAGAGTGGGGTGAGGGAGTCTGATCACATCTTCTCTCCTGATCTCCATCTTACACAAGTTCTTTTGTTAGATACAAAAATGTCCCATTTGGACTCCACAGAACTTTCTTTCACTCATTCACTGTCCAATTCTTGTGTGTTTTTGCATAGAAACCGAAGGGACATGCAACTTTTTGACAGCAAATACTTTAGAATTCCAACAGCTACTACAGATATTATTGAAAATAAAAAGAATAACAGTGTTTTTTGGATTCTGGATTCTGATTGGTCAGGACAGCAGCACCTCTTACAATTCATTTACATATTTTATAGTTTCAACAAACGTGTACAATCAGGGATACGGTGATGTTAATGGAAAATGATGTTTATTTCACATTTGTAAAACCTGGGACTTTTTTTGGAGTGGACACTTTTTCTCAGGAACATGACAAGCTGCAGGGGTTGTTTTTTAATGTCTTTGTAACTTCGATGGAGAGAGGGTGAAGGGTCTCTCGATGTTGTTGCGCATTAAAAAAAAACTCAGACCTGCTAGATTACACATGTGAAGTGAGGATGTGAGGATGTGAGGACGTGATCTGTGAAGCTATTTTTACTAACCTACTATGAATTAACTTGAATAGATGCTAGACAATATTTTTCCAGAATCAGGATGTGGAAACAGGAACAACTGAGTCGAATACAGTACACACACTCACACACTGCAACCACTGTATCCCGGTCATGGTCATGGTCCTGGGAACGCTGAGAGCAAGGCAGGAAATATACCCTGGCTGTAACACAAGACACCATGTGAAACACATTCACACCTTAAAAACAATTTTGGGTCACAAATCCACCTACTGCCATGTTTATATTGGATGTAGGAGTTTACCAGAAAACCTGGAGGAACCTGGAAAGCCATGTGAACCTCCACAGAGACAGAAACAGGCCAGGAGCCATGACCCTGGAGCTTGTGAGGCAGCCACGATCCCCGCTGTGCCACCACACAGCTAGCTTGGAAGAATCTAGAAATTTCCGACCAGGGGCTTTGTTTCTGTTTAAAAATCCTGGCCTTGGTTTTATCATCCTGGTTTTAGTCCTGGCTTCACCAACAGCACCGGACACACACAATAAAGCAGCACATGTTGCCTTCCAACCGAAACGGATTCTTCTCTCAGAATGGGAATCGTAATTACGGTAGCTGATTTCTAGAATGCTAATTAGTCAACTTAGCGCCGATTAGGAAGCACAGGTCGGAGGAAGTGACCTTCAAAAGCTTGAATGATTAAAAATCAAGGGCTTGGTCTATGTGTGTGGCCCGGTTTAACTAGTCAGATTCATCTGCAAATGCTGGATTAAGCTAATGATAGCTAGTTTGCTAGCAATGTCAGAAAGCAGTCAGTTTTCTAGACCTTGTTTTTGTAGAAAAATGTGCTGTTAGCTAGCATGCAATAAATATGAGTAGTTTAGTTGTGAGTTTGCCTTCTAACAATTACATAAACATGTACAGAAGTTGCTTTAATATATAATAGTCTAGAGGCTAGTCTAGTTAGCAACCTACATAGCTTTTTAGCGAACCTGGAAAGCACTGTTATTTATTTTACTGTCTTTGCTGTTAGCTAGCTAGCATTAGAAATATAAAATGTTTCATTGCTATTTAGCCTTCTAGAAAAGGCTAGCTGGTTTTGAATACATTATATAGACAAACGTTTGTAAACACACTACCATAAAATTGGTACGTGGTTCTTTTTAGACATCTTAGTCGTGGTGGAATTTGAACTCATGACCTTTTGAGCCAGTGTCCAAAGCTTTAACCACTGAGTACCCCTTACCCTGGTAAAATGCAGCTATGTTTTGAAGGGCCTTCCTCAGGAGCCCAGGAGTGTCAGCTTGGTGAGTGGGGCTGGGACTTGATTCTACGACTTTGGGAGCAGAAGTCCAATGATTTAACCACTGAGCTCCAGAGTGTGGTTACCCCTTACCCTGGTAAAATACAGCTTTGGGTTAAAGGGCCTTGTTTAGGAACCCAGGACTGTCAGCTTGGTGGGTGGTGCTGGGATTTGAACTCATGACCTTCTGATCCAAAGTCCTATGCCTCGGATTTCCAAAATGGAGCTCATCGCTAATTGTCATGTG
This sequence comes from Silurus lanzhouensis, assembly GCA_039877035.1. Taxonomy (NCBI): domain Eukaryota; kingdom Metazoa; phylum Chordata; class Actinopteri; order Siluriformes; family Siluridae; genus Silurus; species Silurus lanzhouensis. Next base: position 785,392 of record JBCEWE010000376.1, on the reverse strand, counting down.
TGCAGCTCCACAGGGATCACCGGCATGCGCGCCAGACTCCCAGTGCTGCTTCTGATTGAGTTTCATGTTGCCTTTACATGGGAAGCTAACAAGGTTCCTAATCAGCGGTCACCTCTCTGTTTCCTGGTTTAGTCATGAGGAGGAGGACGAGGAGGATGGGGGGGGGGGGGGGGGGGTCACAGAAGTGGAAGAAGATGTGCCTGAGCAACAGATTTCTGTTTATCTGCCATGGGGATGGCTCTGACGGTCTGAGGGTCCGAGGTATTTTTGGAAGCCTGTTGTTTTTTCCTTTGCAAATTCCAGGTTCCGCTTTTTCCCCCCTCCTCTCGTTCCCAGCCTGTGAATGCACAGCCGCTTCCTCTCCCTTCTTCCTATTCTCAGCCTCTGATTGCTAGGAAGTTTGCATGAGTCTGTGTGTGTGTGTGTGTGTGTGTGTGTGTGTGTGTGTGTGTTTGAAGGATTCGTAGGGTGTGGAGGATGTGGCCATTAGAAGATGTGGGGAGAGTGTGTCAACAGTTCCACGAGTGCTGCTTTCTCAGACACAGCTGCTGATGGGACGTGTTATTGAATGTGTGTGTGTGTGTGTGTGTGTGTGTGAGTGAAGGATGTAAAGAAAGCTTCACCTCTGTCCAAGCTTCTCCAGGACTTCTTGGAAACTAAATGACGATCGATTAAATACGAATTCCTAGATGACCGGGCACCATTTTTTTAATTACATTTTAATTAAATAATAAAAATGCACAAATAAATTATAATTATAATATTTTAATCTGAATGGTTTCCTTGGGTCCACATGTTTCGATGACAAAATACTTTTTCCCGCCAGCTAGCAATTCCATAGTACTTAGCCTGATTAGCAAGCTCACTGATTCCCTGCCGCTAGTCAGATATCCATCTATTGCACTCTAGCTAGCATTCTGAGAGGAAATGTGTGGAATTGGCTAGCCAGTGGTGGGCCGTCAGGGCCAGCAAAGCCTTCTCTGCTGGCCTAAACACTATCTCTTGACACTGCTTCCAGTATGTGTATGTAGATGTTTTTATGTTGATGTAGATTTTTTGCCTATATGCTGCCATGTCAATCTAATCTGCCCAGGGCCGATAGTCAGTAGTCAGTACTGCTGGCATTTTTACCTTAGTCTCTATTAGAAATGAGTCTGTTTCTTTAACCAATCAGATTTTAGATTTGCCTCACAGGGCAGCTCGCTGGCCCAGAATAGCGTCAGCATTTTTCCGTCCTCTGATTGGTTGGTGAGAGGGAAACTGTTACAGCCAAGTTCGACTGGTAAAACACGTCTGCAGCTCTGCACACATTAATACATCTGAGACAGAGGAAGATAAATTTATTTGGTCTTGGACATACTGAAAAATAGAGGTCGGCCAACCCTGAAGCTAGCTAGCTTGTCTCAGCCAGGGAAAGGGTTTGTTCTCCACTTCCAGACCAGTGAATATGAGCGGTACCACTGGATTACAGCCTCTGAGGGGCACTGTACATTATAAATCTGCATCTCTGGTGTGTAGGTTGTATTTTATTTATATTTTTATGTTTTTGTCATGTTATTAGACAAATTTTGATGCTCCAGATGTTGTAGGTGTACGCCCCCATTGAAGGCCCAGGTACCAAATGCATGGCCCGCCAATGAGGCTAGCAATACTTGAAATTACTTACTTACTTTAAATTATCACTCTAAACATGATACTGTAGTGTACGTGGGCTAGCGTAATCTAAATTCTGATGCCCCTTTTTAAATGACTAGCTTAAACTATGCTAAACATTTTTCCCTGAAAAATAACCATTTTTCCAATCATTGAAGCCTTACCACAACTTGTCTTTTACATTGTCCCCAAGAAGATCCAACCACCTTATTTGAAGAAAAAAATCCTAATCTTATAACAGGCTAGTGTAGCATAACATTGCTCAATATTAGCTAGCTGCTTAGCAAATCTGTTTAATATATGATACTTATATAAATATCACACTTTAATAATGTTAGGGTAATTACTTGCTATTTTAGCATCAACTTGCTATCTTTCGAAGCAGTTTGCTAGCAGGCTTGTTTACTGGTTGAAATGACATGATAGTCTGATCTGAGCATGCTTTTCAATCTGCTAAATAGACTTAATATGGACAAATGTAATGGGACACCCAACATCTCCACCCATGTGGTTCTTCTCCTAAGTTTTACCACAAAGTTGGAGCCACACAAACGCATCGGACATCTCTGGATGTGGTTTTTACTTTATTTGAACTAGGAGACCCAAATCTGTTCCAATGTTCCTGTGCACAAAGCCAGCTCCATTGAGATCTGCTTCACATGGGATGGAAGATGTGGAACATCTCCTGCTATAGAGCTCTTGGAAACGTTTGGGATACATTTTTCACACTGACTGCACCCAAGGCTTCCTCACCATACCTCACCTCACCTCACCTCACCTCACCTCACCTACATCACTACCTGAATTCACTAACACATTTGTGTCTAGTGAAACATCTTCCCAGAAGAGTAAACCCGGACTAAAGGTGGAACCGGTAACACATAGCAAGCTTATGATCAGGTGTCCACAAACTTTTGGACATACAGTCCATCTTAGCTAGGGTTTATGCTAGCTAGGGAAATTTTTTTTTCTCAGGACTTTTTTATTTGATAAATAATTGCTTTACTGTTTTAATTTCTAACCCCTCTGCTAGTTACATATAGCTAGTTTACTAAAATAACCATCCAGCTAATGTGCTAGCAAACCTCTCCAAAAACAAGAAATATAACAAACAGTACTTTTTAATACTTTTTATGCCAGGATAACTTTATCTATAGTTAGCCCATTGTTAGGTGATTTGCGCTAGTCAAACTTTATTTTTTTGCTAATTAGCATTTTTTAGTTGTAAATAATTTGCTTGTTATACCTAAATATATGTCATTTAAAGTAAAATAAAATAAAAAAACTGTTTTTCTTTTGTCAGGAAACTTTATTTTTAGTTTTACCCGAAAGAAAATCCACACATCATCTGCTAATCTTATGAAAACTCGAACATTAGTTGGATAAATACTGAGAAAACGCGAATGGAACGGATAGATTCCTATCCAGTGCTGAGGTAACAGGTTTTGACGGCGTAAACGTGATACTTTTCCTGCTCTTAACGAAGACGTCGGGGTGGTTTGTCCTCAGGCGGCTGCGTGTGTTTGACAGGACGCCGTAGCGAATAAAACCGGGATACGTTTTTGCGCTTTTGAAAGGTGAAGAATGTATAAAAGTGGGTCGCTTGCTGTAATGGTTTTCCCCTCAGACTAGGGTCACTGGCTAACACTAACAAATGCGCAATAGGAAAGACACGTTTGTGTGTATAGCAAATACGTCCATCGGCGGGCGGCGTGTGCCGAGGGCTGTGATGTTTAGTCATGTTGTCGTTTGCTTTAAGCATGTTGTTGACATAAAAACAGAGCAGTGCTGCTTCACCAACAGTCCAAAACCACAAGGCCCGTGTTGGTATGTTTACAGAGAAACCACTTGGCGAGGCTCCAGTGTCCTGCCCCTGCCCCTGCCCCGACACAACCCGGTTTAGTTCTGTCAGCGAGCGCGCTGAGGGAGTTTTAGTCTGAAAGGCAGAAATGAGTCGGCAGTGATAAGCGAACCAGGCGTTGCTTTTTGGTCTCGCTACGGAATGCCATTAATCACACCAAGTGCCGTTTGTTATCCGCCTTGTAACGCTGCAGGGTTTTGTTTAAACGCTAAATATGACATTTTACCTCGTTCTCCATGAAACAGCAAGTCGGTCGCTAACAAAAATTATTAATGCTATTATAAAAACATATATAAACATACACATGGGGTAGATTTATAGAAAGTGAATTTAAAAAGGAATAGAAAATGTAACTTTCAGCCACATTTTTTTACAAAATGAATTAGATAAAAAAAAAATAATAATAAAATATATATATATATATATATATATATATATATATATATATAATACTAAATAAGTTAGAAGCAATTATTAGATTTTTTTCTAGAAAAAACGATGTTATAATTATTTCTAGAAAATCTAATTGAAATAATTATTATTCTTTTTTCCTTTCTAGATTTCTAAAGAATAAATTAGATGTGCTTATTAGCATCTTTTGCTAGGAAATCATTAGCCTCATTTTCCAGAAAATGTGATTAATGCAATTACTTCCCTTACTGTCTGGAAAATATTTATTATTATTTATTAATTTAGATGTAATTATTATTATTATTATTATTATTATTATTATTATTATTATTATTATTATTATTGTTAGCCTGATGTTAGCTAAATAAGGCTAGTCTGCTCCTAAAGCAAGCAAATCTAAATGCATAGCTAGCTACAGGCAAACCTTTATAAAAGTTCAAATGGGAAAATAGAAAACAGGCTTATTTCAGAGTTTTCTTGAAAACAAGTCGATGTATTTAAATGTTTATAGTATTTAGATAAACTTCGGTTGAGCTAGTCGAACAACAGGTCCAGCTAATCTAATATGATTGAACCTTATGCTAGCTAGGTTGCTAGTGAACCTCTGTAAAGGATTTAGAAACAAAATGTAATTTCCTGAGCAAGACCCTAAAGCGCTTAGCTGCTCAGTTGTATTTTTGCAGGTAAGTGCAGTGACTTCTGATCATAAGGTCATGAGTTCAAATCTCACCACCACTAAACTGCCACTGTTGGGCCTTGAGCAAGGCCCTTAAACTTCAACTGGATATGGTTCTGTAAATGTTAAATGTATAGTGGTAAAGGCATCTTCTGGATGTTTACATTTCTGCTACTGTGCACCTTACCCTGTCATGACAGGTTTTACTGGCGGAGCTACTGCTGCTTTTATTTTTATTTTTTGTGTATTGTGTATTGTCCTGTGTTGTCTTGCACTGTCTTGTGTTGTCTCTTGCACTGTTTGCACCAGTTGCACACATGCACTTTATGTGGCGAGGATCTTAGTTCCTGGCCCTGTGTTCTTCTGTACTGTGACTGTTGTTTTATGTTGTTGTTTGTAGCACCTGGGTTCAGGAGAAACGTTGTTTCATTTCACTGTGTACTGCATCAGCTATATATGGTTGAAATGACAATAAAAGCTTCTTGACTTGACTTGACTTGGATCAGTACTTAACAAGTTCAAATCACAAAGATGCCACTTCTGGGCCCCTGAGCAAAGCTTCTAACACCATAGTTGTATGAATGAGATAAAAAGTCGCTCTAAATATGAAAAAACTATACATATAATCATAAATACTGTACATGTCAATGTTCGGTGATCATTTTTCATCAGATATTTAATTTTTCTTACAGTTGTGTCCATCTGATTTTGTGCTGAGAGTTTGGAAGAGTCTGGTGTCTGGATACTTTTGGCCAAATAGCGTATATCATTAGACCTATTTATTCAGAGTTTGCGACCATTATCTCATGAAGCAGGCATGCTTGTGTGTGTGTGTGTGTGTGTGTGTGTGTGTGTGTGTGTGTGTGTGTGTCAGCCCATTCTCTTATTAAAGACTCTGATGTCTCCTCAATGGCAGAAGGTAAAAGTCTGATTTTAGAAAAAACAAAAAAAGAAATAATAATGTAGATGAAGATATCTTCTTTGTCAGCTGTTTTCTGATCGTGTTTCCTCTCAGCCTCTCGGCGTGTGGAGATAAGGGCACATTGATGAATGTTTGGAGTGTAAATATTTATGTGGGGTACGTTTCAGAGGGAGGTACAAACAGCCGACGTGTTTACGGCAGAGTACCGGGGGCAGGCGGAGGTGGTAGAGAAGGAGGAAGAAGAAGATGAAGAAGAAAAGGAGGATGGTGATGATGAGCAGGAGGAGGAGGAGGAGGAGGAGGAGGTGGGATATCAGAGGCACTCGTTTTTACGGTTTATTTACTAGTACATAAATTCGCATCGTTGCAAAGGCATTCGGGTAACTGCAAAAAAAATAGCAGATGTTTCTTTAAGTGCCATTTATGTGGGCCTGTTAGCTGACGCCCACACACACACACACACACACACACACACACACACACACACATAGAGCTCCATGACTGTTTATTTTGTTTTCTGAAAGCCTCGGACATTTCTCCAGATTGATAGAAAAAAGATCTATTGATGTGCTTGGGGTTTATGTTTTGGAAAACATTCTGGAACTGATTCACACACACACACACACACACACACACACACACACACACACACACACACACACACACACACACACACACGAAATCAAACATGACATGCTTCATGATGTAATGTTCACAAACTCTCATTAGATAGGTCCAACAATATACACTATATGTGGCCAAAAGTATCAGGACAGCCGACTTTTCCTGCCATATGCGGTTCTTCTCCAAATCTTTACCATACGTTTGTGTAGGACGTTTTTGGACGCGGAAGCACGAGATTTTCACCTTCGCTTGAACTAGGAGACCCAAACCTGTTCCTGCATGACATTTGTGCACAAAGACAGCTCCAGTGGATCTACTTTCCATATGTTGGAATCTGTGTATGATCTCCAGCTATAGAGCTCTTGAAGACCTTGAATCTCCATAAAAATCTAGTGGAACATCTTCCCAGAAGAGTGGAACTTATTATTAAAGCAAGTTGGCTGTTCACAATCTTTTCGATGTATAGGATTTAGTTTTTTTTTTTTTGGTCACAAACTTTTGGACATATTATAAAGAAAATCCAACATGTAGTTGAGTTTTATTTCTACTAGCGTTCTGCTCAGCTAAAAACATGGCTGGTGACGTGATTTGAACGCGTTATCTAGCGAACATTGTGTCGGTATTTTGGAGAGTTTTGAAAATATGAATTTCTCAGACTTGCTGGTCTGTAATCACTTGCTAGCAACATCGCGTGACACTATTAATAGCCTAGATTAGCCTAATAACACTCGCTCTTCTTTATTACATCACGATCGCTCGCATTTTTCGGCTGATCGGACCGAACTGAACAATTACTCACCCAGTGGACTCGCTAATGAATTTATCATTTGTCCTCCTCCAGAGTGTCACTCGTTCCTCATATCTGCCTCTGAATGGAACATGTGCAATCCTAATAAAAACCAGAGGCCCCCAGCCCGCGTGATTCATCTCCCTCAGTCCCTCACCACTTATAACAAGAGGTTACGTTTATTTAACTCCTCAGTGTCACGCCATGAAAATCTTGATCTGGACCCTTAAAAACCTGAAGAACCGTCGCTGATGCTAAGACACGCTCTTGTAGTGTTCAACATGAAACCGTTAAGCGTTCTTTGGTTGCCCCTTTTGAGGAATCCTTAAAAAATATTGAAAGTTCCTCACTGATTCTTTGGGAAACTAATAACTATCCAGAGAACCACTGAGGAACCTTCCCAGATGGAGAAACACTTTGTTGTAAGGTTATACATAGAGTTTTTTTAATATTCCCTTTATAGGAACAACCAAAGTATAGCTACTGGTTTTGTGCAGAACCTCCATCAGAGAAGGTTCTTTAATGATCCTTTAGGAATCTAAATGAATTACTATCCAAAGAACCACTGAGGAACATTCTCTGATGGAGAAACACTTCGTTCTATGGTTCTGCATAGATGAAGAGCCAAGTGGTTCTATGTAAAACCCTACAACAAAGTGGTTCTTCATCAAAGAATGTTCCTCAATCATTGCAGAATCTTCTTTGATTAAGGTACATTTTCTGTTATTATTCTTTTAGATAAATCCAATAACCATCCAAAGAACCACTTCTATGGAGAAACACTTTGTTGTAGGGTTCCAACCAAAATATGCTTACTGGTTTTATGTAGAACCTTTCAACAGTGTCTTTTGCCGCCAGAGAAGTCTTTTCAATGATGTTTTAGGATTCTAAATGAATTACCATCCAAAGAACCACTGAGGAACATTTTCTGATGGAGAAACACTTCGTTCTAGGGTTCTGCATAGAATTTTTTTTTAAGGATTCTCTTTAAAGGGACAACTAGAGAATGCTTAAGGGTTCTATGTAGAACTATACAACACAGAGTTTCGGCATCACAAGTAGATCTTTAGGAAACATCGAACCAATAACCATTTTAGGAATCACTGAAGAACCTTCTCAAATGGAGAAACATTTTGCTGCAGGGCTCTACATAGATCATGTAAAGACTCCCTTTAGAGGAACAACCAAAGAATGCTTACTGATTTTATATAGAACTTTTCAATAGAATGTTTCTACACCACAAGTAGATCTTTAGGAAACTTAGAACCTATAACCATCTCAATATTCATTGAGGAACCTTTACTAACGAAGAAACAGTTTGCTGTAGGGCCCTACATAAAGCCTTTTAGGATTCCTTTATAGGGAAACGAGGGGAACTATAATTGTTCTATGTAGAACCCTACTGCTAAGAGATGGTTGCAAGTAGATCTGGTGGAAAACTGTAACTATCTGAATCATCTTTGAAGAACCTCATCTGAGGAACAATATTTATATTCTAGGGTTTTACAAAGATCTCATAAAGATTCCTCCTAAATGAAGAGCCAAGTGGTTCTATGTAAAACCCTACAACAAAGTGTTCCTTCATCAGAGAAAGTTCCTCAATCATTGCAGAATCTTCTCTGATGAAGGTACATTTTCTGTAAGGTTCTAGATAGATCTTTTAAGTATGGATTTTAAAAAAAAAAAAAAAAAAAAAGGATCCACCAAAGTACGCTTAATAGATCTATCTAGGACTCTACGACAGATCCTCAAACAGATATGGATGAAAGTTGATCTTTTGGAAACTTATAATCACTGTCCATGTAAAATATATTGAGGAACCTTCTCTGATGGAGAAACACTTATAGAGTAGATCTTTAAAGGATTCCGTTAGGGGGCAACCAAAGACATTTAATGATTTGATCTAAAACTTTACAACAGAGTGTATCTCTATCATAGAAGGTTCCTCATTGATTTCAGGTTAATTAGAACCAAAAACCACCCAAGGAGCATTGATGAACCTTCATTGATGGATAAAGTCACCATAGATCTTTTAAGAATATCCTCTTGAAAGATACCAAGGGATGCGAAAGTGGTTCTATGAAGAACATAAGGTTTTTCTTATATGAAGGCTCATTTCTTCTTCTTAGCAGTTTAATAAAGTGTTTCTCAAACAGATCATTGAAGAAGCTTCTCTGACGGAGAAACTTTTTCTGTCAGGTTCAACTTAGAACGTTTAAGAAGTTTAAGGACAAACCAAAATGCTTCACGCTTTTATCTAGAACCATACGATAGAATTTTTCTCCAGCAAAAATTTTGCAAGCAGATCTTTAGAAAAATCAGGACCAATATCCATACAATGAATCATGAGGAAACCTTCTCTAAAAACCTTGTTTTAGGGTTCTACACAGATCTCTCAAGTATTCCTTAGAACACTTAATGGTACTGGAGTGTTTCTCTTTCAATGAACGTTTCTCAATGATTCTTTTGAAAACTTAGTAGAAAACCAGTTTGTTGAAAGGATCTATATTGTGATTTAAAGCTTTAGGTTTTCAACTCCAATAATCTTGGAGCATTCTTGCTCACCCAGCCTTACTTTCTTCAAACCTTCAAACTGGATCTGGACCAGGTTTTTTTTTCTCACAGAGACCAACTTGGAGCAGAAAAAAATGACTTCATTCAGGAAAATAAAAACCCCTGCATGAATCAGGGAGAGGAAGAATCGGACCTTATTATAGATCTCTCATCATGGTGATTCATTCTGGAAGCGATGGGATGGAAGATGGAGGAGGGGGAACCTGAGGTGGGGTTGTGTGTGTGTGTGTGAGTGTGTGTGTTACTTGTCCGGTAATGATGCCAGCTCAACGTGCAACATCTTAAAGCCCATGGTTGAATTTCATCACCTGCTCGTGACTCCTCCTGGTTCTTGCCCACGTTCCTGAAGGATTTTGGTAAAACCCGTGGATGATGTAAGCGGCGTGGCGTGATGTGTTCTCGTTCGGCGTGTTCTGCGTGTTTTTCTGCGCACTCATCACGCTCAACCTCACAAGGAGAACACAATGCTGAGAAGGCCTTGCCTCTTATTCCCATTGTGACCTTGTTGGGGAAATGAACGGGGTGTTCCGTCCCTACTCCACATCCAAATCCTTTTTCTTTCCTTTCCATTTTTTTTTCTCCGCAAGCACTTCATGGGAACGCTTTAGTTTATCAGCACCATTGTTCCAGCTATAATTCACTGACACACTGCTGCACACAGCAGGATATCAGGCTCATACACACCAAAACAATGGCCTCAATATCGTTGCAGTCATCTCATCGCGCGCTAATACGGACCCCGCTTCGCACGGGGTCACAACCGCATCCGCGCCCTGCGATCTGATTGGCCGAAACGCCGGTCCGTCTTCTGTAGATGCTCCGCCTTCCTTAAGTTCCCTGGTTCCCACCTCTTATCGGAGGTTCCCACGCTTCTCCTCGCAGGCTATCGTTAAGACCGTGCCGAACCAACAGGAAGTGACATCAGGAAGTGTATTCTAAAGACTTTCCCAGTCCGTCTGTCATCTGAAGACTAACCACGCCCAATCCTAATGCGATTTTTATAATGGTGGCGTGTGTAAAATATATATATGTGTGTGTGTATGGGGGCCATGTTTTTAAGTCCTCACAAGTTTAATAATGTCTAATAGTCTTGAACCATTGTTAGGGTCAGGGTTGAGATTTAGGTCATGCAGTGCATTTATTATCCGCATTATTATATCTATAAATCCTCACAATGATAATGTGTGTGTGTGTGTGTGTGTGTGTGTGTGTGTGTGTGTGTGTGTGTGTGTGTGTGTGTGTTTGTGAGGCTGTTATTATGTCCCCACAAACATAGAAATCTCTAATAATTTTGAAATAAGGTAAGGGTTAAGTTCCGAATTTATGTGCAGCAATGTGTTCATTATATGCATGATTATTTATAGGATTCCTATCATGATGATAGTAAAATGTGTGTGTGTATATGTATGTGTGTGTGTGTGTGTGTGGACCACATTTTCAAGTCCCCACAATATAGGAATGTGTAATTGTTTTAAACTAAGTTTAGGGTTAAAGCTCAAATATAGGGCCAACATTGCAT
>JBCEWE010000376.1:769365-771865 GCA_039877035.1 Silurus lanzhouensis | reverse complement strand
CCACTGATCATCGATGGATCCTCCATGGAGATTGGCAAGAGCACCATATTCCTTGGTGTTCATTTAGTGGAGAACTTCACATTTACATTTACATTTGCGGCATTTAGCAGACGCCCTTATCCAGAGCGACATACAAACGTGCTTGAAATCTCTAGTAATGAATAAATCTACACTGGTACGCAAGATTACAAACTCAATATAAATATAACTCGAATTCTACAAACTTGGAAAGTGCTAATTTAGGTATTTCAGGAAGAGGTAGGTCTTCAGTCGTCGCTTAAAGATAATCAGGGACTCTGCTGTACGGACATCTAGGGGAAGTTCATTCCACCACCTCGGTGCCAGAACAGAGAAGAGCCTTGAATTGTACTTACCTCTCATTCTGAGAGAAGGTGGTACCAGTCGAGCAGTGCTGGAGGATCTCAGACAGCGTGGTGCAGTGCGAGATGTGATGAGGTCACTGAGGTAAGATGGTGCTGGTCCATTTTTGGCCTTGTAGGCAAGCATCAGTGTTTTGAATCTGATACGTGCAGCTACTGGAAGCCAGTGAAGGGAGCGCAGCAGTGGGGTGGTGTGGGAGAACTTGGGCTGATTGAACACAAGTCGTGCAGCTGCATTTTGGATCATTTGCAGTGGACGAATAGCCTTCAGGGGGAGACCTGCCAGCAGAGAGTTGCAGTAGTCAAGTCTTGAAATGACAAGAGACTGAACAAGCACCTGGGCAGCCTGTATGGACAGAAATGGTCGAATCCTTCGGATGTTATAGAGAAGAAATCGACAAGAACGAGCAACATTAGCGACATGTGGGGAAAAAGACAGTTCATTGTCCATAGTTACCCCAAGGTTACGAGCAGTGGCTGAAGGGGAGAGCAGAGAGTCATGAAGTGTTATTTGTAGATCTTGACCTGGGGATGAATCACCTGGGATGGGCAGCAGTTCTGTTTTGCTGGGGTTGAGTTTAAGTTGGTGAGCACTCATCCATAAAGATATGTCTGACAAGCATGCTGAGATCCGAGCGGAAGCTGTGGTATCTGATGGAGGGAAAGAAAAGATGAGTTGAGTGTCATCTGCATAGCAGTGATAAGAAAACCCATGTGAGGATATGACTTCACCAATGGAGTGGGTATAGAGGGAGAAAAGGAGGGGACCAAGTACAGAGCCTTGTGGGACACCGGTGGTGAGTCTGCATGGGGCAGATGTGGATCCCCTCCATGTTACCTGGTATGAGCGACCTTCCAGGTAGGAAGCAAACCATTCCCATGCTGTTCCGCAGATACCAAGGCTCTTGAGGGTTGACAAACGTGTCTTGTGGTTGACTGTGTCAAATGCTGCTGAAAGGTCCAGAAGGATAAGTACAGATGACAGCTTGGCTGACCGAGCAGCATGTAGTTTCTCAGAAACAGCCAATAGGGCCGTCACTTCACCTGGTCACTCAACACCAGCTCAACACCAGCTGCCAATAGGGCCGTCACTTCACCTGGTCACTCAACACCAGCTCCTTCACCAAGAAAGCCCAGCAGCACCTCTACTTTCTGAAAAGGCTGAGGAAAGTCCATCTCCCTCCTCCATCTACAGAGGGACTACAGAAAGCATCCTGAGCAGCTGCATCACTGCCTGGTTTGAGAACTACAACGCCTTCAATCACAAAGCCAACAGCATTGTCTACGACTCCACACACTGCTTACACACACATTCTTCACAAACACCCCTCACACACACTCTTCACACACACCCCTCACACACACTCTTCACACACACCCCTCACACAAACTCTTCACACACACCCCTCACACACACTCTTCACACACACCCCTCACACAAACTCTTCACACACATACGACTCCACACACTGCTTACACACACATTCTTCACACACACCCCTCACACACACACCCCTCACACAAACGCCTCACACACACCCCTCACACACACTCCTCACACACATACAACACCACACACCGCTCACACACACTCCTTACACACATTCTTTACACACACCCCTCACACACACATACCCCTCACACACACACAAACACCTCACACACACTTCACACACACACCGCACACACACCCCTTACACACACATGCCTCAAACACAAAAACCTCTCACACACACCCCTCACACACACTTCTTACACACATTTTTCCCACACATCCATCACACACACAAACCCCTCACACACCCCTCACACACAGCCATCAGGTTCCTCAACACACAGAACTAAACTGTACAAAACACACACACACACACACACACACACACACACACACACACACACACACACACACACACACACACACACACTTAACTGTGTGTTATTGAACTGTGCAACCTGAACTCAACACACACTCAATACTCATCTCAATCTATCCACCACTATATTATATTTATATTCTAATCATATTATACGGTTTACATGCTGTTCTGCGTCTCTCGATTTCTGCTGTTGCTGTGTTTGCACAACATTGTGTTTATGTTTACAAGTTCACTGTTGTTTAT
>JBCEWE010000376.1:764365-766865 GCA_039877035.1 Silurus lanzhouensis | reverse complement strand
GAGCTCTGTGTTCTGTTATAAAGCTCTATGTTGTGTAATGTAGCTCTGTGTTCTGTTGTAAAGCTCTATGTTGTGTAATGTAGCTCTGTGTTCTGTTGTAAAGCTCTATGTTGTGTAATGGAGCTCTGTGTTCTGTTATAAAGCTCTATGTTGTGTAATGGAACTCTGTGTTCTGTTATAAAGCTCTATGTTGTGTAATGTAGCTCTATGTTCTGTTATGAAGCTCTATGTTGTGTGATGGAACTCTGTGTTCTGTTATAAAGCTCTATGTTGTGTAATGTAGCTCTGTGTTCTGTTATAAAGCTTTATGTTGTGTGATGTAGCTCTGTGTTCTGTTATAAAGCTCTATGTTGTGTGATGGAACTCTGTGTTCTGTTATAAAGCTCTATGTTGTGTGATGGAACTCTGTGTTCTGTTATAAAGCTCTATGTTGTGTAATGGAACTCTGTGTTCTCTTATAAAGCTCTAGGTTGTGTGATGGAACTCTGTGTTCTGTTATATAACTTGGTGTTCTGTGATGTAGCACCAGGGTTCTGGAGAACTGTTTCATTTCACTGTGTACTGCGTCAGCTATATATGTTTAAATAATACAATAAGGCAATAAAAAATTTGACTTAAGACACACACACACACACACACACACACACACACACACACACACACAACACACACACACACACACACAAACACACACACACACACACACACACACACACACACACACACACACACACACACACACACACACACACAAGACTCATAACAATGTTAAAATGTGACAATTACGTCAATGCTGCTGGTCATTGAGACTTTACCCATCACACACACACACACACCCACCCACACATTTGCTCAGTGTGTATTTGACATCGTCATCTGTTTGGACTGTAACTTGTCAGATTTACACCACTTGCCATTCAGGATGATGACGAGGATCTTCTACATCAGGGCTGCTCACAATATTTCGGCTTGCGAGCTAATTTTAAAATGCCGAAGTTAAAATGATCTACCTACATTAAAGATGCCACGTATATATTTATTTAAAGTACAGTAAATATATACTCTAATGACTTAAACAGAGTCTCAGACTTTTTTGAATGGCATGTGATCTACCCATGCTACCTTTGGAATCTACCGCTCGATCGTGATCGACGAATTGGGCGGCTCTGTTCTACAGCATCGTTGACATGTCTCTACAAATCACTGCACCAAGGTCATGAAGAACGCTGGAGAAACTCCATACTCGACTACTACAACGACACGGTTTCACCTTCAGACTGTTTCCGAAGACGAACATATTGATATCATTAGCAGTTGATGGAGATCCCCAAGTGCCGTCAAATGCTGTATTTCTAATTATAGAAAGAAATTCATGCAGTAGCCGGTAGTTCAGGTTTTGGATGCTTGTTCGTCTTGGAGATATGGGATGCAGCTTGCTGGTGAGCAATATCCTGTTTACTGTGACCTTCCTGGCTGGGGGATCATCTTTGACATCACTTTATTGTTTACGGCTGGATTCAAGGTGAAGGCTTTTCAGGGGCACCGTCTGATCTTCTTCCTGATTATAAGACGTGACACGACGTGTGATATGTATATACATACACTATATGGAAAAAAGAAAATTGGGACACCTGACTTTTCCAGCCGTATGTGGGTCTTCCTCAAACTGTTAGAGATACACAGTTACAAGACAGGAAGTCTTTAGATGCTGGAGCATGACATTTTCCTAACACTTCAACTACGAGACTCAAACCTTTTCCTGCATGACTGTGAAAACCCTAAGCACAAAACCAGCTCTATGAAGATCTGCTTTCCATGGGTTGGAGTTGAAGATCTCCTGCCATAGAGATTTTTAAGCCCTTTTGGGATGAATGTGGATGCTGACAGCACCCCAGGTCTCCTCAAATCACCTACATCAGGACTTTACTAACACCCTTGTCGATGAATGAGTTTTCCCAGAGGAGTAAATGTGATGTTCAAAAACCACACACTAATCTTAAAATGTACAGTATGAGATGTTATATGGTCTTATTATGTGGGCCTCATTTCAGAACTCTTAGCCATCTAATAAATCACAAAGGAACCCATCCTGATGAAGAAACACTGTTAAAACCTTTAAAGATTTTGTAATAATTCTATGTAAAACACTACAGCAGATGTTCCCATAACACGAAGGTTGCAAAATCTTTATTTAAGCCCCTTTAAAGGATCATGCAGGGACCTTCCTGGATGAAGAACCTTTACATAGGACTCTTAATGATCCTTTGGAAACCTCTAGAAGTTCAAAAGAGAACCCTACAACAAAGTGTTTCACTAACAGATAAGGTTGCAAGTAAATCTTTTGGAAAACTAGAACCAAGAACCAACCACAGAACCATTATGGAACCTTCTCAGATCAAGAAGCATATTGTCTTATAGTTATACATAAACCTTTATAGGATTTCCTTTAGAAGAATATCCAAAGAATGCTTAAGAGTTCTAGGTGGAACCCTACAAAAGG
>JBCEWE010000376.1:731865-759365 GCA_039877035.1 Silurus lanzhouensis | reverse complement strand
CTACAGGAGACCTAGAAGTAAAATCCATCCATAGAATCATTGAGGAACCTTCTCGAATGGAGAAACACACTGTCCTATGGTTCCACATAGAACTGTTTAAAAGTTCTCTTAGAGGGACATGAAAAAAAACATTTAAAACTCAAACAGATTCTTTGCATTTCCCTAACAGATATGATTTTAAATCAATGAGGAACCCTCTCTGATGGATCAACACTCAGTTGAATGGGATTTTGAAGGTTGCCTTAGAGGGACATTTTATCGGAAATTTATAGGAACTGTGTAGAACTTACGAAGAACATTGAAAAGCTTGGAGCATTTAAATGATCATTGAAGGACCAAGTGCACCCACTGAAAGTGTAGAAACAAAAAAATATCTATATCTGAGGGGGCTAGGTGTCTCCAAGGATGTTTGGATTCATTTCTTTGCCGTTTTTCTTAACTATCTATAAGTGTTTCAAATAGAATGCAATTGTTTCCAGAAGCGCAGAACCTTCAATTATCCACTGAACCCTGCAAGGATTTTTTTCTCCCCAAAGATCTAAGGGCAGCTTTAGCTAAATGCCCTCGAGGATCAAGGAATTAAAAGGGAAAATAATGACCAATCATTTGGAGATTGTATACATAAACTTTCAAATGCATGTTCTTTAAGGGTTCTTTAAATGTTAATTGGACAACCAAAGGACTCTTAGATTGTTATTAAAAGTCTGTTGTATGATTGTACATGAAACTCACTTCATACATTTTTGGTGAGTGTTTGGGAATACCAGACATCCAGCATTTAGCAGATACCTTTATCTAGAGCACCATACAATTATACACCCGAGCAGTTGAAGGTTAAGGGCCTTGCTCAAGGGCCCCAGAACTGGTAGCTTGGTGGTGCTGGGATATAAACTCATACCCTTTCAATTGGCAGTCCAATTAGCTCATAACCATTGAGCTACTGCATTCCAAACATCGAGATTTTTGTACTAAGGAGAAAGGTTCCTTAGGTGTTTCATGGAAAATAAGTCATGTTTCGCAGAAACAAGGAACCAGTGGAGATCTTTGTAGGTGGTTCCACTATGAATTTGGTGGAATTTAGTGTGCAAATATTTAACTAAGCTGCTGAAGGTAAAGGCCCGTGCTCGAGTCTGAAGTTAGTGCTGTTCCAATTCTTCCAATTTGTATAATATCTTAACGATTGAGCTCTTGGTACTTTGGAGAAAAGGTTCCTCAGGTGTTCTATAGATAATAAGTAATGTTTTTTAGAACTGGGAAGCATTGGAGATCTTTGTAGGTGGTTCCACTATAAATTTGGTATGCAATTATACAACTGAGCAGTTAAGGGTTAAGGGCCTTGCTCAAGGGCCCATGACTGGTATTTAAACTCACAACCTTTCAATTAGCAGTCTAAAATCATAACTATTGAGCTACTGCATTCCAAACATCTAGCTTTTAGCACTTGGGAGAACCGTTCCCTCAGGTGTTATGGCTACATCAAAGTGTTTACTCTATTAGCTGGAGTTTGGTGTTTCTGTTATGGCATCTTGGTCCATCCGGTGATGACATATTCAGGTGTATTTACAGTAAGATTGCAAAATCAAGGTCATGTCCCCACCTGGAGAACCCCCTCCCCTGTCCCCAGTCCCTAATGACGCACTTGAACTCGAACCCCATGCAACATCAGAAGACCAAGACAAAGTATACTATTTTTTGGAACAAAGTAAATGAGTGCCACCTTGATGCCCTGTCTGACCCGAAACCTAGTATGATATTAGTCTAAACATGGACATTGTTCAACATGGAGCATGGAGTTTGATGCCAAAAAAATGGTTTTCTTAAAGTAATTAAACTTGTAGTATTTGGTTATAAATTAGCTTCCACCAGGAGCTCAACTGGTTTGGTCAGCTTAGCATGACTTCATCCATCAGGACGTGCAGCCCCTCGTTATGAATGCTGCAGGACCGAGGCGGATGCTGGACAGATGGCCACTTGATTGCATTATTTCCCAGCTCCTTTTCTCATTGACACTAATCTGAAGGGTGTTGACTAGCTCTTCTGTTGGATATAACAGTACGCTAGGCAGCTTTCGCTCGTACTCAGGCTTTTCCTCATTTACCATGTTCCAGACGCCACAGACTTTTACAGCCAGCCTCAAGTCCAGTCGGTCTCCCAGAATTAGGATTCTTTGTCGAATAAATTACTCTTTCACATTCAAGTCGACCTGAACGTAACCTTACAGAAGAGGAGCTGAGCCAGTGATTGATAGGATGTATTATGAAGAAGTATTGATTTTCTCATTGGTGTATCTCCTGAATAAATCTGGCCAGATTGCTGACAAAAAAAAACTATGCCAGGACTTATTAAGAGCAATAAGGCTTTCGTAGACACCAGTATGTGGTCATTTAACTGGAAATTAATTATACTGTTGATAAATGGACTGCAGATATAAAATCACTATATTAATCCTATATATATGTCCTACAATTTAAAGCTTCATTGACTACAATGAAGCTTTGACAATGACTACATGCTTCTTACAGTACATCAGGAGCTTTCTCCTCTTTTCCACACCTTTATTTGGGTGAAACCTTTATTCATATACTATTTCATCTTTAAATATTAAGACAGTGTGCATTATGTCTTTCATCTATTTTCTCTCTGCCTCATTAAAAATGAATTTTATTCTTTCTTTCTGTGCTGTACCCCCCCTCTCTGTTATCTCTTCTTTCTCATCTCTATTGCCACTTTGTGGACAGAATAATGACGGTAACAAAATGACAATAATAATAATCTAAATTTCATCTAAATTCAGCATTACTGAAGACCAATCCCTGATAACGATAATTATTATTCCCACTAAACAATCACTGATCAAATTTATTTCTACTAACCAATCCTTGATCACCATTATGCCCACTAACCAATCACTAATCACCATTATTCCCACTAACCAATCAATGATCAAATTTATTCCCACTCACCAATCACAGATCACTATTATTCCCACTTACCAATTACTGATCAAATTTATTCCCACTAACCAATCAATGATCAAATTTATTCCCACTAACCAATCACAGATCACTATTATTCCCACTTACTAATTACTGATCAAATTTATTCCCACTAACCAATCACTGATCACCATTATTCCCACTAACCAATCACTGATCAAATTTATTCCCACTAACCAATCACCGATCACTATTATTTCCACTTACCAATTACTGATCAAATGTATTCCCACTAACCAATCACTGATCGCCATTATTCGCATTAACCAATCACCGATCAGCATTATTTCCACTAACCAATCACTTATTAAATTTATTCCCGCTAACCAATCACAAGTTTTTATTATTATTATTACAACTGACCAATTGCCATTATCCTCAGTGTCCAACCACTGATCACTATTATTCCCAATAAATCACTTGTTTCTCGAAGTCTAATCAGTAATCTATATTATTTACAGTGTTTAAACACTGATAATTATTATTCCCAGAGACCAATTACCATTATGCCCAGAGACGAATCACAAATCACCATTATCTCCAAAGGCCACTTCCTGATCAAAATTATACTCACTGACTAATCACTATAACTTCTGATGTCCAGCCACTGATTACAATTATCCAAAGTGACCGAACACTTTTATTTCCAGTCACCCATAACCTATCAATATTATTTCTAAAGACTAATCACCATTTCCCCAGTGTCCAATCACTAATCATTATTATTCCCAATGGCCATTCACCATTATTTCCATGGACCAATCGTTTCAAGTCAAATCAACTAGGCCTTTTTCCAGATGGCAGCAGAGTGAAGAGTATGTGTGAGGGGTGTGTGTGGTGGTCAGCCACAATGTTGATGGCTTCACATATGAACTGTGTGGTGTAAATGTTCATGATGGAGTGAAGGGAGACCCCCATGATCTTTTAGCCGTCCTCACTATCCACTGTAGATCCAAGATGGTGCAATTCCCAAACCAGGCAGCTGCTCAGGATGCTCTCGGTGGACCCGCTTTAAAATGTTCTGAGTATATATGATGGGACCTGGGCCTTCCTCAGCTTTTCCAAGCAGTTATGGAGCTGGTGTTGAAGGACCAGGTAACGTTCTCTGCCAGTTGACCACCAAGGTATTTGGTGTCCCTCACAATCTCTAGGAGGAGCCATTGATGTTTAGCGTGAAGTGCTCATTATGTTTTATCGTTACTGTACTGACTGAAGCTATTTGATTTTGCCCCATGTGTTTTATATTTGGGCAAAACCTCTTTATTACTACTCCTGTGCAGTGATCTTCCCCCTCTTCTACATCTTACATTTGATTCTTTTTCACATGATTCCTAACAATGAACTGACGTGCCTCATTGGCGCTGAGGTTCCAGGCTCAGTCGAGCACCTTTTCCTGATCGTCGTCTGGAAAACGATGTGTTGCCATAGCTACATGGACTCCTAAAATCATGTGATCAGTTCTCTTACTTTCCAAACCCTCAACCATCAGCTCCTTACCTCCACTCCCTCCCTCTATTCCCTCCCTCCCTCCATTCCCAGTCTTACCTTTGAGCCTGGGAGCGGAATTCTGGGAACATTTTTCCATGTGAAAAGCCGAGCTCCAGTGGAGGGGTGTGACGCCACTGCATTGTTTCGGCTGGCGAAAAGAGGAACCGCGCGCGATGAGGCCAATTCCTGTACACTCCAAAAAAACAGGCACTTTCTCACACTGGCTTCCTTCCTCGACTGGACAGCTCAAAACAATCCCAGAGATGCAGGACCCGAGTGGTGCGAACGAGGAATCAGCCGATCTGACAAGGGGGAAGGTTTTATGTTTATGAGCTACTGGAAATGAACCAAAGGCCAGTGCTAACCGAGACACCAATTTCCAGCCTGAACATGGTCTTCATCTTCATCAACTTATTATGAAGTTGTAAAAGGCCACTGTGACACTTTGGAAAAGAGATCAACGACAGAGGGGCGTCTTTGCGTTTACGGCATCTGGCACCAGAGCGACCTACAATTACGCCATCTTATACAATTATTTTGATGGTTAAGGGCCTTGCTCAAGGGCCCCAGACATGGTAGTCTTATTGGTGCTAGGATTTAAACTCACAAACTTCCAATCAGACAGCCAACGTCTTGACCATTGAACTTCCAAGTCCCATCCTAAAGATCACACTTATCAAGTAGCTCATGCTAAAATGTTTGATTCCACTTACGTATATCGCCAATGAGCTTTTAATCTATTTATAGTTACATTTAATGGTTGAGCGTCTAAAAAGGATGCCTTCAAACAAAGAAACTTCCAGTTATCTTATTCACACAAATTCAGGGGGTCGAGGAGTGTGTGGCAACTTGGTGTGGCTGGGATTTAAACTCACACCCTCCAGATGCAAAGTCCATTGTCTTAAACCACTCCCACTTCCCCATTAGTCCCTGTTCTTATTGCATTATAGCAGCTATAAACGCACATCCTACGTTTTGTATTTTTTGTATTTTATTTTTTCTAATAAATATTTTACCATACCACAGAATGTTACCTCAGAAATGCTTTTGGACCAATCAGATTTAAGACTTTAACAAGCGCCATGGCATATTGGTTCTTATTGGATAATAAAACATCTGGTTTAAAAAAGTATTGGCACCCTTCCATTAATTATTAAATACCTGGCCTTGACCTCAAAGTCCCATTTTTAGAGAACCGACAAAATCCCTGACACGGTCCCTTGTGCACTAACAAGCATTATTATTATTAGCAATGTCGTTGTGTGAGGGATGTCTACTCACACACACACACACACACACACACACAAAAGAGCAAGAGATTCAGGAGACTTCGGCGCTCGATTCTCAGGTCAGGAGTTTAATGAGTTCCAAATGTATGTGAAGGAACGAGAAGGGTCCTGAATACGTGCTTCCCCGTGCAGTGACTCGGAGAAATACCTTTCCTTTCCTTTCCTTCAAACACATACACACACACACACACACTCATACACACATCCTCTTGCTCTCATCATCCTATTGTTTTATCCTGCGATGCATTCGGCACGTATTGACACTTTGCAGTGTTGCGCACCGTAACCTCTATGCAGCGCAACGTGATTCCCACGCCTCACGCCAGTGCAGCGCGACGCAGGATCACGAGCTCAGCGTTGAACCTGTTACGCTATGTGTTGTTGCTGTTGAACGAGGAAACAAAAAACCTGGAGAAGGAAAACAAAAACAGCTCGAGGTAACAGTGCGTTGTCAGTTTCCTGGCCTGGGTGCGTGCCCTGTCCTTCGTCTCGCCCTGCCTGAGGATGCTGCTCTGTCAATGCACAAATACACACAAACACAGGAGGCAAGTGTGTGTGTGTGTATGTGTGTGTGTGTGTGTGTATAGGGGGTGGGGGGTTTGCTGGGAAAAACTGGGTCTGTCATGGCCGAAACAGGCAGCGAGGCTCGGAGGAAGCACCTGTTCTTCCGCGGCTGCCGCTGCTGCATTTATCTGACCCCAGTCACATCAGGTGGCTTCCTGGTTTACGTCAGTCGGTGCTCCCCGAGGCCTCGCTGTCATTGGGCGGCTTTTGGCTCCTCCCCTTCCTGCTCGCGGCTACACTCATTGATCTTGAGAGGCTTGTTGCTTCCTGATTTTGCAACCAGACAGGAGATTGCTTCTGGGCATCTCTCTCTCTTTCTCTCTCACACACTCATCACTGAAGTTTTACACCCTGTTGTGTTTCAGTCCTCGTCACAACAAAGCCGTTTGTTTAGCACTTTTCAATTCAATTCAAAAAGGACTTTGTCTAAAAGCTGCTTTACAGAGATAAATCAGTTATAAATTTGCATAAAAGAATGTATAAGTTTGATCCTTATAATATTAACTCCCTGAAACTTCATGCAGAATAAACCCTTTGAAAAGGAACCAGGCTCAAAAAAGGAACCCATTCTTAGCTTCTTAGATTCATTACAGTTCCATCAGTGTTGAGATGTTCGGGTGTAATGAATGGACATTCGGTGCAACCCAGATGAGGTTTGGTTCCTCTCAAGGTTTCTTCCTTATGCCATCTCGGGGAGTTTTTCCTTCACCACAGTCGCCACCGGTCGCTCATTAGGGACAGACTTACACTTATAAAGAACATTAATTTTTTATAATAGCGTCTTGACCATACAGAGCAGTGGTGGTGGGTGTGATCGTGCACAAGGTGTCATGAATTGCATTCTGCAAGCCGGAAAAAGGAGGGTTTCCTGTCCCAGTGCTTGCTGATGTGAACTTGTCACATGTACTTTCTTCTTTGCATATCCCAGTGATGTTTGAAAGTTGGGGTTCTAGCGCAGGGTCAGCTATGTTACAGCGCCCCCAGAGCACTGGAGGTTAAGGCTTTACTCAGGGGTCCCAAAAGTGGCAGATTTCCAATACGGGGGCTTGAACCTTATACACCACCACCTCCCCTATGTTTGTGTGAAAGTAGAATTTCATTTTTAATGACGATGCTTGCTGATATGTTGCTCGGGTTGGGTCAAATCAGGTCGGGTTTGTTCGTATTTAGACACAATAATGTTTTATCTGGTCACTTTTACTGTAAAAGGAGGCTGCAGTTTCCCTTCTTGATACATTCGCACATTTCAGCATGATGTACAGAACAGTCCATAGTGTCCTAATGCACTAACAAGCACATTATTAAACCAACACCACTACGACCAACACATATCTGTTCAAATCAAGAGCCAAAAGAGAAACATTGAGCAGGCGAACACACATCTCATCTTCATGTGTTTGTTTACCAGCCAACAGGCTCAGCGCCGACTTTCTTCAAAGACGAACTCGTCTCTGCTTAATGTGACACGGAACATTTCAGAAATGAAATGACGGATGCGAAGTGAACGCTAAATCCCCCCCCCCCCCCTCCCAAAAGGAACGGAATCCAATCGCTTACATGCAGACCAGCTGCTTTTTATTAGACTCGCTCTGAAGATCGGGCGGATAAGCTTCTCAAGACTAATTGTATAGCAAAAACCACACAGGAGGAGGCGCCTCCAACATCCAACATCCATCCTCCAAACTCTGTTCTCCATTACCCTACTCATCCACTCATTCACAAAAAAACCCTTTAAGTTTGTCAGGTGGCATTTTTCATCCTCATCTACAGAAGCACTTCACTTAAGACGCCACCGTGACGCTAATCAAACATGGCGTCCGCCAGCTAATTGAATGACCCCGGCTTCTCCTCGGCCCGAGCGCCGTTTCTCTAAAGTGACCCTTCGCTTTAGTGCGACGGCTTTTTATTAAAAACCAACAGTGCTTATGGATTGTTTTTATGGTCACTTAAACCCTCCAGGAAATAGACACATTTGTGGTGATGAATTGCAGCCTTACAGCTCTACAGTCTGCCTGCTTACGCTGCAACTTCTCCTGGTAGCAATTTTCTAGAAATAGAGGAATCGACTCCGTCCTGCAGCGTAAACTGTATATTAATTCTCCGAACTGGCACAGGCTCAAGAAAGTATTACATAAAACCCACCAAAGGCTGGCTGAAAGATCAAGCCATGCTTCATAGCCAGCACAACAGGAAACACATTTAACTGTATTATTTACTGCATATTAATATTTGGGGCCAAAATAGAGCTGGAGGACAAGCAGCCGAGGAGAGAAATGTTGGAGAAAAATTATACTAATATATATATAAATGAATCCAATGAATAAAAAAACCCCACAAAAACAAATATATATATATATATGTTTTTTTTTTTTTTTATTCATTGGATTTATTTATTCATTTAAATAATTTAAATGTATTTAATTTTATTTATTTATTTATTTATTTATTTATTTATTTATTTATTTTCTGGGCTGCTGGTTCCAAATTAAGGAAATTCTGACCTAAATATAAACTAATAAAATATTATTTTTATATAATTATTATATTAAGTTTTTAATTGCAAATCATAACTATGCAAAACTACACTATTAAGATTCATGTTTGTGGGGATATTATTTCTATATCAGTCTTATAATTTTTGGGGTTTAATTTGCCTTCATTTCAGTAATAAACACTAATAAAGGTGTAAATTGTATGAAAATCTTTACATCATGTTTGTTCCTGATTTATTAAGTTCCATTATCATGCCGAGTTTTGTTCACACTTGCTCCCGGCTTTATCACTTCTTCCCATCAGACACGGTTGGTTTCTTCCCAATCAGCCGTCGCTGCTCCGGCTTTTCATGCGTCACTCTCGGGATGACTTCCTTCTATCTTGTTTTCCAGCAGGTGTTTTTTCCCTGAGCCGCCCTTTCCGTACCGACTTCCTCACATTCCCTGTTTGTTTTGTCTGCTCATGCAGTGCGTCACCTTCTGCAAGATAGAGAATGAAAGAAAGAAAAAAGAAAGAAAGAAAGAAAGAAAGAGTAAAGTACAGTAACCAATTACATTTACATTACTGTACAGCACCGCTATGAATGGATGAATAAAGAAAGAAAAAAAGAGGAATAAAAGAAAGAACAAGAGAACACAGAAGTAAAATACTCACAGACAGACAGACAGACAGACAGACAGACAGACAGACAGACAGACAGATAGATAGATAGATAGATAGATAGATAGATAGATAGATAAACAAACTGTGATTGTGATTATGAGTGTAATTATGAGTGTGCGTGTGATTATGAGTGTAATTATGAGTGTGATTATGTGTGTGATTATGAGTGTGATTATGAGTGTGAGTGTGATTATGAGTGTAATTATGAGTGTGAGTGTGAGTGTGATTATGAGTGTGCGTGTGATTATGTGTGTGATTATGAGTGTGTTTATGAGTGTGAGTGTAATTATATTTGAGGGTGATTGTGAGTGTGATTGTGAGTGTGATTATAAGCGATGAGTGTGATTCAGTGTGAGTGTGATTATATTTGAGTGTGATTATAAGTGTGCGTGTGATTATATTTGAGGGTGATTGTGAGTGTGATTGTGAGTGTGATTATGAGCGATGAGTGTGATTCAGTGTGAGTGTGATTATATTTGAGTGTGATTGTGAGTGTGATTATGAGCGATGAGTGTGATTCAGTGTGAGTGTGATTATATTTGAGTGTGATTATAAGTGTGCGTGTGATTATGACTGTGAGTGTGATTATAATTGAGTGTGATTAAGTGTAAGTGTGATTGTGAGTGTGATTATTGATTTAGTGCGATTGAGTGTGAGTGTGATTATGATTGAGATTATGAGTGTGAGTGTGATTATATTTGAGTGTGATTATAAGTGTGCGTGTGATTATGACTGTGAGTGTGATTATAATTGAGTGTGATTATAAGTGTGCGTGTGATTATGACTGTGAGTGTGATTATAATTGAGTGTGATTAAGTGTAAGTGTGATTGTGAGTGTGATTATTGATTTAGTGCGATTGAGTGTGAGTGTGATTATGATTGAGATTATGAGTGTGAGTGTGATTATGAGTGTGCATGTGATTAGGAGTGTGAGTATGATTGAGTGTGATTATGAGTGTGGGTGTGATTATGAGTGTGATTATGAGTGTGAGTGTGATCATGAGTGTGATTATGATTGAATGTGTGTGTGTGTGTGTGTGTGTGTGTGTGTGTGTGTGTGTGTGTGTGTGTGTGATTATGAGTGTGATTATGAGTGTGAGTGTGATTATGAGTGTTAATTATGATTGAGGGAGATTGTGATTAGTATTGTGTATGATTGTGTGTGTGTGTGTGTGTGTGTGTGTGTGTGTGTGTATGATTGAGTGTGATTATGAGTGTGAGTGTGATCATGAGTGTGATTATGATTGAGTGTGTGTGTGTGTGTGTGTGTGATTATGAGTGTGATTATGAGTGAGTGTGTGAGTGTGTGTGTGATTATGAGTGTGAGTGCAATTATGAGTGTACATGTGATTAGGAGTGTGAGTATGATTGAGTGTGATTATGATTGAGTGTGTGTGTGTGATTATGAGTGTGTCTGTGATTATGAGTGTGAGTGTGATCATGAGTGTGATTATGATTGAGTGTGTGAGTGTGTGTGTGATTATGAGTGTGAGTGCAATTATGAGTGTACATGTGATTAGGAGTGTGAGTATGATTGAGTGTGATTATGATTGAGTGTGTGTGTGTGATTATGAGTGTGTCTGTGATTATGAGTGTGAGTGTGATCATGAGTGTGATTATGATTGAGTGTGTGAGTGTGTGTGTGATTATGAGTGTGAGTGCAATTATGAGTGTACATGTGATTAGGAGTGTGAGTATGATTGAGTGTGATTATGATTGAGTGTGTGTGTGTGATTATGAGTGTGATTATGAGTGTGAGTGTGATTATGAGTGTGATTATGAGTGTGAGTGTGATGAGTGTTAATTATGATTGAGGGAGATTGTGATTAGTATTGTGTATGATTGTGTGTGTGTGTGTGTGTGTGTGTGTGTGTGTGTGTGTGTGTGTGTGTATGATTGTAAGTGTGATTAGCTTTTGTTGCTTTTTTAATGTATTTAATGCGCTTTCAGCTTTGGAGTCCAAGCGTTTTGACCTTAAGAGATGGGCATCAGCTGTTTCGGTGCACAAATGCTCACTTTGGCCCTGAAGCTGCTTCAATAGGCGCTTTCCTGTTATTACCCCCCCTCCCCCTCTTCCCCTCCTCTCGTACCCAACCTCCTATCCACTCCATCCCCCCATCCCCTCATCTGAACCTGTCCTCTCTGCCTTTTCCCCTCTGCCTCATTTCCTCTCTCAGTGTGCCACAGAAAGTTTGCGGGGGTCTGATAACAGGGGCACAGTTCCCATGAATATCACGCTCCTGGGAGACTTCGAGTGACATTGAGCAGGGCACATGGAGAAATCCAGCGCCGGATCCACGTTCTCATGGACGTTTTCTCATACGCAGTTAAACACCACACGTCGTGCTGTTACAGGAAAATAATCAACAGTGGGGTGGTGCGGTGAAGTGGAGTCACTCGTCCCACACCAAAGTGGATTCTTTACTTTATCAGGATTTCCTAAAGTATTACATTGATTTGATATAACTATAAATTACAAACACCATGTATTTTTATCTGTTATAGTTAAACATAAATACTAAAGGTAAGTCTTTACCTCTGACACTGGAGACTCCTTCCATACATGTGACATAAACATCTTCCCCAAACCAACTATTACACGTGGTGACCGTTACTATAGAAACCATAACACATCAGAAGGAACATGTTAACACAAAACTGCACATCTGTCAGAGCTGCTGTTCTAATCTACACCTCCTGAACAATCAGAGTCCAGGATTCAGCATGCGGATATGTGACCCATGCTTTAGCGGAAGTAAGCAAGTCTTCTGGAAAAACTCAAAAATAAACAAATTATAATAAATAAATAAATCCATAGAATAAGGGAGAAAGAAAGAAAAAAAGAAAGAAAAAAGTAAAGAAAGAAAGAAAGAAAGAAAGAAAGAAAGAAAGAAAAAAAGAAAAAAAGAAAATTAGAACAAAAGTATAGTAGCAAAGAATAAAAAAAGAAAGTAGGACATAAATTGGTAGAAAGAAAGAAGGAAAGACAGCTAGACACAAAGAAAGAAATGCAAAGAAAGAAAAGAAGGGAAAAGTATAATAAGAAAAAAGAAAGAAAGAAAGAAAGAAAGAAAGAAAGAAAGAAAGAAAGAAGTAAAAGAAAGAAAGAAAGAAAGAATGATTGGCAACAAAAAAAGAAGGAAAAAGTATGAACCAAATAATAATAAAGGAAGAAATAAAGAAGAAATAGAGGACAAAGGTATAATAAAAAAGAAAAATGAAAGATGGACAAATGCATAGAGAGTAAAAAAGAAAGAAAGAAAGAAAGTAAGAAAGAAAGAAAGAAAGAAAGAAGGAAGCTGGTATCCCTGGAAGGGGTGAATGTTCTCCTGAACCCTGAGGCCAGTTGCAGTTGGTGTTCTGAGGGACGAGGGAAAGGCAGGCTGATGCTCTGGGTTCATTTACTGTGTCGTTGCTGATATATGACATGAGCGCTGTGTTTAATCCATCACAGGTTGTCGTCACTCACAGCGAGAGCTGCTGCTCGGGGTTTTACAACATAAACGCTGGGAACCCTGATGACTGGGGCTCATGTTGGACAGGCCACCAAAACCCCATCAAAGTGCTCAGGGACACGGGTGGGAGCATTTGCCCCCTTCTAGGACACAATCCAGAGGCCGTGTCCAAGTCATTGAGGAGGAATCCTGCTCGGGGATTGGCTCAGCTTCACGCCACAGCTGCTCCTTATTTCTCCAACACAGGCTCGACTGTAGGCGGTTTATTCCCCGAGCAGAAACAACACAGGCTTAGTGTCTTCATTTGGGCCAAACACCAGCCGGTTATCACACAATACAGCTGTTACATTTTGGGCTGTGAAATAAAGACGTAGTGTAAAAAAATAATAATAACCATGATCACTGATGTCCATTAGATATACATTACTGCAGAGATCAGTTCTTCTCTTCACATATCCCAGCTGGTTAGAAGATCAGGATCGGCCATGATCAGTGGGCCCTGGAACAGATCAGGTTAAGGGCCTTGCGCAAGAAATTAAACTCATGACCATCTGGTTGAATGTCTAGTGGCTTAACCAGTTACTGTAGATATCACCTGCTCAGAGATGGTAGTAAACTTCTGATCACCTCCTCAGAGATGGTAGTAAACGTCTGCTCACCTCCTCAGAGATGGTAGTGAACGTCTGATAATCTGCTCAGAGAAAGAAAGAAAGAAAGAAAGTAAAGAAGGCGAAGAAATTAAAGATGGAATAAGTAAAACTAAGTAAAATAAGAAAGAAAGAAGAACAGATGCTGGTATCCCTGGATAGGCCCATGGGCCCATGGGGGCCTTGCTCAGGGGCCCAGGAGTGGCAGCCTGATGTGGCTGGGATTTGAACTCACAACCTTCAGATCCAAAGTCCGATGCCTTAAACCACTAAACCAAGACCTCCTACCTGTTTACCCAAAACAATATAACTCCCGAACTTCCTGTTTTCACTCACAGTGAAAAGTCCCTCCCTCACAAATAGTCTTTTTTTATTCTCAACTCATCTTGAGTTACTAGAACAAATCCCAAAGAAGCACAAACATCTCTAAAAGGTGCTCCAGATGTTCCTATAGAAGCGAGAGCACATACAAAAAGGAAAAACCTGCACTACTGCTGCTCTTCTACACAATTTATCAACACCTTCTGTCCCAATCAGATGACAGAATTCGGCAGGGCTGTGGTGCAAATCCGGTTAACGTCAACCCTTTTTTTCCCGCCTGTAATCTGCAGTTGAACAGAGATAATGAAGCTGTATGAAATCGAATTCCAGCTGTGGCCGAGAGTCATTCGGCCGCGTTACAGCTGGAAAAAACCTCTGCGTTGGTTTTCGCAGATTTGATCCAGCCGTGACCCTGCCACATTTCCTTCACTCGCTCGTTCCTCGTCAATCTGTTAGCGTGTACACTTTCATGTTTACGCTGAAGGATCGGCTCACGCTCTCGTTCTCGCTCAAAATCACAAAAACACACCGATGTCCACGAGTAAATCGTTCTCGTCCGTCGTTAATCGGCGTCTCAGTAATGCGCTGGGGGAAAAAATGCTGAAAGAAACGAAACATTAGGGCCTGAAGATAAACAGGGGACCGAGTTATAGACGAGTTTTTCTACATTCCTGTAGAAAAAAGTCTTTCAACCTCTGCATGTCCTTTCCATCATTCTACACACTACACACACACTTCATGACCAGCCTTCACTCGGTGTGTGTGTTTGAGAAGTTTTTAGATGGTCAGCTGCTCGGTGTTTCTGTCTGCCGCCCATCTGTGCATTCTGGGGGAAAAAAGCGAATGGGATGGAGATGAATAGAGCACAATAGCTGGCTGGCATGAGCCCTGAGGAGGAGGAGGACCAGGTGCAGCCACAGCGCTGGACTCGAACAGAGAGAGGGCATGTCACCTCGCTCGGACATGCACAACAACACTGCTGACTCATCATTATCCCCGAGATACAATTTAACATGATTTATTTATTCATCAAAACTGCTACACATATTGCTTGTTTTTTGCTTTTACACACAGTAATGATACCAGAGATACACTGTATATACTGCTGATAATCACATTCCACAGTTAATCCTTACTTGCTCTTTTAATAATCTCCACTCTTCTGGAAAGCTGTTCCACCAGATTTTGTGGAAATTTATTCAGCAAATGAGTAAAGTGAAGGTACTGATGTAGGTGAGGTGAGTTCAAGTTAAAGTTTATTTCTAAAGCGCTTTTTAAAATGGACACAAAGCCCTCATGAGCGAACCTGTGGCGAATGTGGCAAGGATAAAGATGCTTACCCTCGGTGGTATGAGGAAGAAACCTTGAGAGGAACCAGACTCAAAAAGGGAACTTCATTTGGTTCACACCAAGATTGTGATTATAAATCTTCAAAACACCGGAATGTGAAACATACCAGGAGGCCTGGGGTGCAGTCACATTCACATTCACATTATATAATAGAGTTTATAGCAGAAGATCTTCTACTCCAACCCATGGAAAGCAGATCTTCATGGAGCTGGATTTGAGCAAAGGTTTCATTGTCCGCTGGAACAGGTTTGAATCTCCTCGTTCAAGTAAAGGCAAAATTTAATGCTACAAATTGCATCCAAAGACGTCCTATGCATAAGATAGAAAAAACAAAAGATAGAACGAAAGAAAGAAAGAAAGAAAGTAAGTAAGTAAGAAAATGAGAACAAAAGTATAGTAAGCAGGAAAGAAAAAAAGGAAGAATGAAAGAAAGAATGACACACATACAGATACAAGATACAAGAAAGAAAATGAGGGCAAAGGTATAAATAAAAAGAAATGAAAAATTAGGTTAATAGAACAAATCGCACAAATATGTAGAAAGAAAGAAAGAAAGAAAGAAAGAAAGAAAGAAAGAAAGAAAGAAAGAAAGAAAGAAAGAAAAAAGACACACAGATAACTACAAGAAAGAAAATGAGGGCAAATTCAAAAGACAGAAAAATTAAATAAGAAGAAAAAAAGAACAAATATGTAGAAAGAAAGAAAGAAAGAAAGAAAGAAAGAAAGAAAGAAGAAAGACAGACACACAGAAAGAAAAGACAAACAAAAGACGGATAGACACATGCAGAAAGAAAATAAATGAGGACACGTTCAATAAGAAAGAAAGAAAGAAAGAAAGAAAGAAAGAAAGAAAGAAAGAAAGAAAGAAAGAAAGAATCCTTGCTCCCACTTTCCACCTGTTTTTCTACGAGTAACTCTACAGTTGTGTACTGCAGGTGTCACATTACTTTAGTCCATGTAGTACACTTATCTCTCATTTAGAATCTTTATTTAATAGTATTAATAGTTACATTAGTTGTACTTGTAATTAAAGTACTAATTTAGAGTGTGTTTTTTATGTATTAACAACAATCACTTATACTTCTTATACTTTTATATATTTTTCTTCATGAATCAGAATTAAATTACTCCTGATCGTTTATTCTCTTTATTTCATAGCGTTTCCTTCACCTGCACTACTTCCTGTAGTGTAAGTGTACGTTGGAGTTTGATCCAATCAGATTTCAGTCTTCACATCACGTGTTGCAGGGTCCGAAGGAACCTGCAGTCCACACTGTGGGCTCCTGTAGTGTAGAAACCCATGTTACTTCAAGCTGTTGCTGTAACCAATCAGATTCTGGGTTTGTGTCACCGACGCCCTCTACAGGTGTACAATAACGTCAGCATTTTCACGTCTTTGAATTGGATGGTCAGAGAGCGTCACACGTTAGAGCTTGCAAAATCTCTAATTTATTCATATGGATTTCATAGCTGTTTTTTCATTCCGCAACGACTGACAGAGGAGAAGAAATCGATTTGGACACGGGGACATTTAGAAGACGGACTTTTCGAGAAAACCGTGATAAAACGTCACCAAAACAGTTAGAAAAAGATTTTTTATTGTACTTTTGCGTTTTTTCCCTGTCGAATTTGCATGAATTTTAAATCCCCTGGAAAAAACATGCAGGAAAACCCTAGGGGGAGATGTTACGAGGTGAATATCGGTGCTTCTGCTGGAGATGATGTATGCAATAGGTGCAGTTGCGGCTACAGTGAAAGGAGACGCGTTTAATTGTGTTCATTGGGTTTCTTGCTTTATTCATTCATTCTCACTGTGAGATTCCTGTGTGTGATGCAGCGCTCTGTTCTTCTGCACTTCTCTATAATACTGATGCTTTCTATAGATGTGGGGTCATAATGACAGGATTAAGAAGTGGATTGGTTGACTGTAGGCCTCGTTGGCCTCCCACAATGTGAGAATGTAAATTAAAACTACTAAATTGTAGCTATATACATAGCACCGGACGTGTTAAGACACGTCCATCATGAGCTGAAAAGACGACTCTGTGTGTGTTTTTAAAGAAATGCTGATCGTCTAGAGGTTTTGTAAATGGAGTTACATTTCCGCTGTGTATGGAGTCTTTGGAGACACCCCTGTATATTATGATTATACACACAATTCTCGCTCGGCTCTTCAGGTGCCCTTGATGTCCTGCTTTCCAGCCTGTCGGTGGTGACGACAGCTAAAGCGCTAACCGTTTATCTTTTCAAAATATTATCATAGCGTACGGCTAGCGAGGTGAATTGGTTCATTCATGTTGTGGAAACATTCGAGTGGTGCCACAAAAAAAAGCTCGACCGTGTGCAAAAACACGGCGTCTCGAGACACTCTGGAGCTGCACGCCGTTATCAGATGAGACTGCAGAACGCAGCGAAGTGGCTCGCTCATTATGCTGAGTGAGCGAGGAACATGTTTATGGCATTAACGAACTCTTTAGAGACAACGCTGGAAGTGAAGGGGGGTGGAGGGTGGAGGTGGGGTGGAGGGGTAATTCAAATGGGTTGGTAAGGGTGTAGATAAACACCGTAATGCATTTTTCCTTCATCTCAGCATGTGTTAAAATCCAAATATCATGCCTGGAGATAAACGTTAATGAAAGATAATATAAATCTGCACATATTCTCCAAATTCCTATCATCCATCCTTCCTTCCACTCTTTCTCTCTCTCCGTCTCTCATTGTTTCTCGGCGTCCCCATTATCTATGTCGTTCTATCCGATATTCTTGGATTAGCATGAAATCTGGATGCTAGCACTTTTTAATAATTCCCTTCTTCTTTTGGCTTCTCCCATTAGAGGTCTCCACAGCAGATCCTCCGTCTCCATACCCCCCTGTCCTCTACATCTGTCTCTTTCACACCAACTACCTGCATGTCTTCCTTCACCACATCCATTAACCTCCTCCTTGGTCTTCCTCTTTTCCTCCTTCCTGGTGGCTCCATCTTCAGCATTCTCCTACTGATATACCCCATGTCCCTCCTCTGCACATGTCCAAACCATCTCAATCACACCTCCCTCACCTTGTCTCCAAAACGTCCTACATGCGCTGTCCCTCTAATAAACTCATTTCTAATCCTGTCCATCGTCATCACTCCCAACGAACATCTCAACATCTTCAGCTCTGCTCCCTCCAGCTCCACCTCCTGTCGTTAACTCAATGCCACTGTCTCTAAACCATACAACATGCAACTCCTTCTGACCTTCTCTATACTTCTCCATCAACATTCTCAAAGCAAATAATGCATCTGTGGTGCTCTTCCTCGGCATGAATCCATACTGTTGCTCACAGATGGTCATCTCTTCTCTCAGCCTGGCTTCCACTACTCTTTCCCATAACTTCATGGTGTGACTGATCAACTTAATTCCCCTGTAGTTACTGCAGGTCTGCACATCTCCCTTATTCTTGAAGACCGGTACCAGCACACTCCTCTATTCTTTAGGCATCTTCTCACCTTCCAGAATCTTGTTAAAAACTCCACTGCCATCTCTCCTAAACATCTCCATGCTTCTACCGGTATATCATCTGGTCCAACCGACTTTCCACATTTCATCCTCTTAATCACTGCTCTCACTTCCTCCTTACTAATCCTATCCACTTCCTGCTTCACCATCTCCACACCATCCAACCTTCTCTCTCTCTGATTTTTCTCGTTCATGAGCTGCTCAAAATACTCCCTCCACCTTCTCAACACACTCTCCTCACTAGTCATCACATTTCCATCTCCATCCTTTATTGCTCTAACTTGCCGCACATCATTCCCAGCTCGGTTCCTCTGCCTGGCCAATCGCTACAAATCATTTTCTCCTTCCTTAGTGTCCAACTTCTCCTACAGCTCCTCATATGCCTTTTCCTTGGCTTTCGCCACATCCCTCTTTACCTGCTGCCACATCTCCTCGTTCTCCTGCCTACTTTTCTCATCACTCTGTCGATCCCAATTCTGTTTCTCCAACCTCTTTCCCCTTCTGCTCTTCTGCACTTCCTCATTCCACCACCACGTCTCTTTATCTTCCACTTTATTTCCAGATGTCACACCGAGTACCTTTCTAGCCGTCTCCCTCATCACCCCTGCAGTAGCTCCACAATCATCTAACAAGCCCTTCCTATATACACAGCCATCCATGCTTGTGTAGGTTACAGAAATACGCCTTCGGAATAATTTGCCAAAAATATAAATATATTTCCACCAGAGTCCATGTTTCCCGCCAAAAGCACCTCTTCTCACTGCTTTCACCCTTCCTTCATACGACTCAGCACAATGCTAATTGAATGTTGTTTTCACAGTGAGATGGATGGAAACCAGGTGCCCAGGCAACAATAGAAAAGCATTTCTTTTCTTTTTTTTTTTAAGCGGTTTTGAATGTAATGGAGAGCGACAGGACGAGAAAAGCAAAAGGCCAAGCCTGGCATGCAGCTGTATCCGTCCCAGCGGAGAGTCGATTACGGTACACGGGTTCCCACCTGCATGCAATAAGAGACGCTGGTTAAAGAGATGTCTCACTGCATTTCCAGTCTTCATTAAAAATACGAGGAAAAAACCCGTACAATAACAACAAGGCTGAGATGGATTGGGTCACCTGGTCATGAGTGCGGTATGTGGTTTTTGAACATCGCATTCCACATTTAGTCACCAATTTGCTCTTAATATTCCTTCCACTCTTCTGGGAAGATGTTCCACTGGATTTTGTTGTGTGCTTATGGATATTTGTGATCATCAGCCACAAGGGTATAATGAAAGGTAGCTAGTGATGTAGGTGAGGAGACCTGGGGTGCAGTCAGCATTCACATTCATCCCAAAGGTGTTCAGTAGGGATGAGATCAGAGCTCTATAGCAGGAGATCTTCCTCTCCAAAGCATGTAAACCAGATCTTCAAGGAGCTTACTTTGTGCACATTGATATGCTGAAACAGGTTTTGGGTTTCCAAGTTCAAGTAGAAGCAAAATGGTATTATAGTGCATCTAAAGACGTCCTGCACAATTGAGTGCCTCCAGATTTCCAAAAAAAACATATATAGCAGGAAAGTTAACAAACATAAATATAAACATTAATTTTTTGCTTAAAATTAAACACTCATACAAAATATTTCTTTGCATAAAAATTATATGAATAAATTATGAGTTAAAGTGAATATACATATACTACTAATTATGAATTTATATATATATATATATATATATATATATATATACACACACATTTTTTTTTTTTTTTTTTACAATGTACCATTTATTTAAGCAGCATTTTTCAAACACTTGCACACACACTTACAAACCTACACATAATACATACTTATATGATACAATATAGTACTTTTATATATACACATATATATATATATATTCGTATAATATAATATCATTAATTCAAAAATATATTCATAACTTTAAAAAAATGAACAGTTCATCCCAGTGTCTTTATGAACATTTTATTTGTTGACATTTTTTTGATTTACATTTTATTCAGTTGCATTTTTATTCATTTGTCTGTTATTACGTTTTACTTTACAATCTCCACATTTTCAGCACATTTGCACAGTATTGTAATATATATTGTACCTTTGCACTCCTTTAATAAGTTTAATGTATTTGTTTTTTATTTATATTCGATTGATTTATTTTTATACATTTCTATTCGCACTTCTGGTTCGATGCGAACTGCATTTCATTGGCCCTGTACTTCTACTCTGCACAATGACAATGAAGTTGAACCTAATCCAGTCTAATCTAATCTAAGCGTGTAATCTTTATGAAACCCTGCCAAAGCGCTCACACCGTAGTCTTTTGGTGCACGTGAAAGAGACGTTGAGGTAAGATGGAGCGTGTACGAGTAGCGGTGTGTGTTTGTGTAACCCGAGGCAGAGGGATCGAAGGAAAAGCTCTCGTTTCAGAGTGGATATGACGGCCTGAACATTTTTCACAGAGTTCCACCCTTTTGTAAAAACGCCACGCTGTTTCTGATTTATGTCTCCGAGCAAACACGGGCTTGGCGGAGCGGCTCGCAGCCTGTGGTCTGAAACACATTACACATATTGTGAGTGAAATAATAAGTGGAGGCGCTTACGCAACAGGATGAGAGGGACATGTTTGCAAAAGAGTCGTGATCCGTCTGTTTCGCGCAGAGCCCTCGCACTTCCAACGATCAGTTTTCCAGTCTTTTTAACAATCGATTAAAAATACGCTGAATAAGCAGATATCTGAAAGCTGTTCATAGGACGACTAAGTTCTGCTTTTCAAAACCAAACAGGAGATAAATGAAAGTACATTTACAGCAGAAGCTCTTATCCACTTATCTACATTATACAGCTGAGCAATTGAGGGTTAAAAGCCCTGTTTAAAGCAGTGAGAATTTTGTAATACAAGGATTTGAACCCATGATTTTCTGATCAGAAACCCAACATCTCATCCACTGAGCTTCCACTTCTCCAGGCACGTACCACAATCTTGTACAATCACAATCTAAACACAACAAACCAAAAAACATCCAAAATTTCCTAAATTACTCCAAAGAACCATCAAAAACCTTCAAGACTCGACTGCTTTACTGTATTGATTGTATATTGTATCTTCTAGCGATGGGTGAAGACCTACCTCTTCCTGAACCACTTAAACTAGCACTTTAGGCTGATGGTCTCTTATGGTTGTAATCAAGTGAACTAGTGTTGATTTATTCATTAAAAGAGACTCCAATCACTTTTGTACGTCGCTCTGGATAAGGACGTCTGCGAAATGCCGTAAATCTAAACGTATTTGTACCTGCAAAGGGGGCGTGGCCTAAAACAGTTCTATTGGGACACATGACTTTTCCAGCCATATGTGGTTCTTCTTCAAACTGTTTCCACAATTTTGGAGGTACACACCTCTTTAGATGCCCCTGTGCACAAATCCAGCTCCATCAAGATCTGCTTTTCATAGGTTGAAAGATCTGGAAGATCTCCTGCTATAGAGATCCAACCCTAATGAAAAATGTGACTGCTGACTGCAACCCTCGTCAATGGATTCTAATCCTGAATCACATCTCGGATCTCCTCCAGATCTCCCCTGTGGACATTTCTGAGATATAACCCTTCCAGGTATCTGAATATTCGAGTATTTTCAAATCCTTAACACCACTGATTCTGGAGGTTAGTGTGTGCAGGAAGCTCAGAGTCAGGCCACATGGAGATTTCATCATTTATACAGTACCACTGATGCGAAATGCTGGAACACGCAAGTTAATGCGAAGTTCCAGAAGTTTATTGCCTCAAAATGCACAATATTCAGCACACCGTCTGCTTTCTATCATCAGAGCAAACTAATCCGAGCTGGCATGATGATGGATGAGGTTTAATCTCAGACTATAAGTGAAATTTTTCATCAGAGAAACACATCAGCACATCAGCGTAGGGACGTTTCAAGATGTCTAGACAGAAGAATGGAGAAAATAAATGTTTTGGAATATTATCACGTTTATTTAAAAAGTTGTTAAAGAGTCTCACATTTT
This sequence comes from Silurus lanzhouensis, assembly GCA_039877035.1. Taxonomy (NCBI): domain Eukaryota; kingdom Metazoa; phylum Chordata; class Actinopteri; order Siluriformes; family Siluridae; genus Silurus; species Silurus lanzhouensis. The sequence goes on along the minus strand of JBCEWE010000376.1, from coordinate 736,583 downwards.
CTTGATGTACAGATCCATCAGTGTTTTGGGAATGTTTAGAGACCACCAAGTGGGGAAAAAATACGTCTAGAACACGACAAATAAATAAACAAATAAATAAATAAAGGCAAACCCGCAAGAACTGGATATGGGAAAACATTTTTTGGATGGTTAGAATAAATATAAAAAATGTTCATGGCCAAGAAACCAGAGGAAGGTCTGCGCTGGGACACACTGCAGCTCGGATTTCCAAAAACAACACCAGAAAGCGGCACGAAAATCTTTTAAAATTATTTTTCATAAAGTAATTGAAAAGTGTTCTGTATAAATAACTAAACTGTTACATTTTGTACTTATAAAATTAAAGCATGAGCTAATCCAAGCTAATATTTCATAAACGTTAGCTAGTTAATGAGCTTCCATGCTAATAGCTAGCATGATCCAGCCAATTAGATACATACAAAATACACGATATGGAGAAAAACATTTAGAAACCTGACTTTTCCAGCCATGTGTGGTTCTTCTCCAAATTGTTAGCTCACAGAATTGTAACGTCTTTGCAGCAGCATGAAATTCTCCCTTCGCTTCAACTAGGAGACCCAAACCTGTGCACAAATCCAGCTCCATGAAGATATGTTTCCATGGGTTGGAAGATGTGGAAGATCACCTGCTATAGAGCTCCAACCCTTCTCACCTCATCTACATTAGTACCTGAGTTTACTTACACTCTTGTGAATTTAGGAATTGCCACAAAGCTTCACAAAATCCAGTGGAACATCTTCTCAGAAGTATTATAACAACAAATGGGGATGAAATATGAAGAAGAAAAAAACTTCCCAGTTTTATGGACAAACTTTTGGTCATATGTTGTACTTAACAGAGCGTATACTTTACAGACGGTCTCTTTAAACAGAGTGTGTGTGTGTGTGTGTGATTGGACGCCAGGGCGTTTGTCCAGTTGCTGAGTGATTGTGGGAGTGTTTGAGTCAATCGAAGCCAAGTTTGAAGTCGATGTAACAGTAAATGGATATAAAAAAAAAAACCTACAACTTGTTAATACCATTTTTAAACCGTTGTGTTTTCAGCGGAATTAAACACTTCGTTGTTTTTTACAGGAGTCCGCCCTCAGAGTGTGTTTTTTATTAGCTCTCAGTTTTTTTGTTTTGTTGGCTGAATGAAGTTCATCCAAACAGCTCACTGAACTAACAGCCCTCTGTGTGTCTGCTGAATCATTTCTGCACCGCTGCAAAGTCCTCGCAGCCACACAGGCCTTACAAACATCTCGTGTTAACTCAGAAAATATTACAACACCGCTTTTAAGTTTTTACACTTTATTTATCTTCTCATGCAAACAACCCAAAGGCACAGACAACATCCAGCTGCAGGGACGGTCCGATCCGGTTACGGGATTAAACCCGTAAACGTTAACGGCCCTGGAGTCTTTGAGATGCCACCACCGTGTCACCGTGACCCCTGTAACAGGAACAAGTCCAAATATGTAAACTATAAGTGAAAAATAAAAATAGAGTGAAAACACTGAATATACTATATAGTAGTACTAATAATAGACCTCCAGGACGCTGCAAGGATGCCAAGAAAACGAGGGTTTGAATAATAAATGCTGAAATGAGGAACAGGTGGAGCCAATTAGAAGAGGGCCTGAGTGTTGATAAGAACCAGACACTATGACCGTATTTAGATAGTGGAAGCCGAAAAGGGTCAAAAACTCTTAAATGTATATGTTGTATATGTCGTAAATACATCTAAAATAAAGCTGAAATTCTTCTGAAATACATCTGAAATGAAGTAAAATACATCTAAAATATTTCTGAAATACATCTAAAAAAAAAAAGAAAGCTGGAATACATCAGAAATACATCTGAAATGAAGCTAGAATACATTTGAAATACATTTGAAAACATCTGAAATGCACCTGATACACATGAAATACATCCAAAGTACATCTGAAATACACCAGAAATACATCTGAAATACATACAGTATAAGATGCATCTGAAATAAACCTAAAATAAATGTAAACTACACTTGAAATACATTTAAAGTAAATTTAAAATACACCTGAAACACCCCTAAAATAAATAAAAAAATACACCTAAAATAAATTTCAAATACACCTAAAATACACCTTAAATAAATGTAAACTACACCTGAAATACACCTCAGATAAATGTATACTACACCTGAAATACATTTAAAATACACCTGAATACGCCTAAAAAAAAATGTAAACTACACCTGAAATACATTTTAAATAAATTTAAAATACACCAGAAATACACCTAAAAAAACAAAAAAAAAAACACCTAAAATACACCTAAAATAAATTTCAAATACACCTAAAATACACCTTAAATAAATGTAAACTACACCTGAAATACATTTTAAATAAATTAAAAATACACCAGAAATACACCTAAAAAAAAAAAAAAAAAAACACCTAAAATACACCTAAAATAAATGTAAACAACACCTGAAATACACCTAAAAACACACCAAAAGTACATATGGAATAGACCTGGAATACATCTAAAGTACATCTAAAAACATCTAATATACATTTAAAATGCATCTGAAATACACGTGACATAGACCTGAAACAGGTGACCGAATACTTTTGGCCTGATAGTGTATGTCATGCAAACAAACAAACAAACAAACAAACGAATAACAGCTGATGGTGCGTAGTAATAATCATGATAATCATCAATAATGTTTTTTTGGCATTACAGTTAAGTGAATATTATTGTAGCACATTACTAAAAGAAACATTATTATAACATTAAAATAAAATAAAAATATATTTTGGCACGTAGACGTATTTCTTTGTATTTATGTACACGTCATGCTCGCAGTATTTCGGATCTCCAAACAAAACCCTCAACGGCGTGACGGACTGAACCGTGATTACGATCTTTAAATTATGCGTGGTATGATGGGACTAATCGCTTGATATCGCTCACAGAAACGCTGGAGTGTGTGTCTAAGGGTGTGTGTGTGTGTGTGTGTGAGAGAGTTGAGCGGCGGACATTAACTCTAGTTTTGGCCAAGTCTGTCATTATGAGTGTTGTGAACAATAGTGAAGCGGAGCTGTGGCACGTTAAATGTGTCCCGAGTGAGTTACTCACAGTGTGGGAACTCAGCAGGCACAATCACACCAGGCCTCAATCACTCGCTCACATTGTAGCTGCCGTGAATGTGGCGGTTGCTGGACAATACCCTCGTATCACCAGCGTACACACACACTCACACACACATGCTTGTGCTGAACCCGTACGTGAACTCTCAGGATGCATTCTGAGCACAGCTCCTCTCGACCACTCGGTTAATTAACATCTACAGAGTTAAACGTACACCTCTGTGGTTAAAACTCATTCTCTTTAACCACATGAGGGTTAATCCTGCACCAGCTCCACTCTCTGAGAACGTCTCATCTCCAGATCCAAGAGGGAAAAAAAACATGCATTCCAAGTTCTTGAGTTTCTTACAGTTTCTTTTCTGGTTGCTCATGAACACCAGAAGAACCCGACAGCCCTCCTGAGGAAAAAACATCTCACAGAATTCAGTGGTAATGATTTTATTAGTGTTACATATTTACTGTTCACCTTAACTCGTCTGGTAAGAACTTCCACTAGATGTTTGTGGAGATTTTGTGAAGATGTATTCAGCTGTAAGGCTGTTAGTAAACCAGGTAGTGATGTAGATGAGGTGAGGAGGTCTGGGGGTGCAGTCAGCTTTCACATTCAGTCCAATTTTAATTCTTGTGGTTCGTTCGTGCAGAAGAAACACTCGAGACATTTCATTCTCTGTTCTTCCAAAGAACATTTGAACCATTTGATGGGTTTTTATACGTAACAAATATATTAATGCAGTATTGATGCTGTTACTTTTTTTCCCCCAATTTATTTTTATTTATAATTTTTTTAAAATAAAAAATAAATAAAAAATTAAACAATATTACAATAGTTAGAAATTAATAAAATTTTTAATACAATATTTATGATGATGATTATTCCCATCCATTTTTATACTTTATTTATTTATTTATTTATTTATTTATTTACACAATTCTTTTTTACCATTTAAATTGATTTCTTCTTCTTCTTCTTCTTCTTCTTCTTCTTCTTCTTCTTCTTCTTTATTGTTATTATTATAATTATTACTACTACTATTATTATTATTAATACCCAATTGTTTTTATCTTATTTATTTATTAATTTATTGATCTATTTATAGTTTGTTGGTTTGTTTATTTATTTATTTCCATAATAATTTTTAACCATTGAATTAAAATTTTTTTTTAAAATTTAATTTTATTATTATTATTATTATTATTATTATTATTATTATTATTATGACACCAGCATTTGGAGGGTTTATTACTGCAGTAATCTGTGCTACTCATTTTTTACCGAAACCCGTTTCCCAGCTGATCTCAATAAAAGAAACCACATTATCCTTTAAAAGACATTTTATTAACATATGAACAAGTGGGACTTTTTATCGAGCTGTTGATGTTGTTGCTTGTCGGTCGTTTAGTCTCTAACAGACTTCAATCCAACACAGACGACGTCTCATGTTACTGAGATGTTCCTGCTGTTCCTCTGACACTGGAGATTGTGTTCAATTTATCAATGAACATCTCCTTAAGAAACCCGGCCGTTACTATAGCAACCATATTATTAGTTTTATCATAAATAAGCACAATATAAAATAATCTT
>JBCEWE010000376.1:716865-729365 GCA_039877035.1 Silurus lanzhouensis | reverse complement strand
CTATGACCACCACCACTAGCACCATCACTATCGCCACCACTACCATCATCACTACTATCACTACCACTACATAAGTTTTTGGACATGTGCTTTTTAAACATCTTATTCTACATTTAGTCTCTATTTACTGTTATAAGAACCTCCAAACTTCTGGGAAGATGTTCCACTAGATTTTGTGGAGACTTCATGGAGATTCATTCAGACACAAGGGTGTTAGTAAAGTCAGGTGCTGATGCAGGTGAGGAGGCCACACACACACACACACACACACACACACACACACACACACACACACACACACACACACACACACACACACACACACACACACACAAACTATTTCGGATATCTCCTGAACATCTGTTCTGGGAATTCTCTGTAAAGGTTTGAGCTTCTCTATACAAACAAACGAACAAACAAAAAATATACTTGTTAAATAAAATGTAAAATATTACTACGCAGAAAAATCAAAAGATGATTCAATAATACAATAAAATAAATATAATAAATAATATATATATATATATATATATATATATTATATATATATATATATATATATATATATATATATAACTTGAGTCAGGGCCAGTAAAGTACGTGTATGTGAATGTTAGATTTTTTGTCTAATCAGATTTCAGCCTCTATGTGCTGCCATGTCAATTTTTCTGTCCTCTGATTGGTTGGTCAGAGGGAAACTGTTACAAAACACGTGTGTAGCTCTGCACACATTAATACACCTGAGTTTGACTTTTTTATGCCTACAGAGGAATAGAAATTGATTTGGTCTCCGACACTTAAAAATCCATTGTGAAGAAAAGCTAGACATGGTGAGGAGGTCACCAACCCTGAAGCTAGCTAGCGTGTCTCTGCCTGGGAGAGGGTTTGTTCACCACTTCCAGACCAGTGAATACAAAGGCTACCACTGGATTACAGCCTCTGGGGGGCACTGCACATTATGAGTCTGCATCTCTGGTGAGTAGGTTGTATTTTATTTACATTTTAATGTTTTTGTAATGTTATTAGACAAATATTGGTTGTGAGCTGCTCCAGATGTTGTAGGTGCACAGTTGTGTGTAGTGTAGAGGTTTGGAGTCTTAACTGGGTTTGTTGCTTTAGTAAAATGGTTTTTACCCTCTATATGTGAAATGTCTCTCTGTAATGCAGCGTGTTGTTATATTGTGTTTTTGTATTGTATTGATGGTTTCTTTAATCACCATGTGATAGTGGTGGTATTAAGAGGTGGATTAAGTCGGGACGTCCCCACTGATGGCCCAAGTACCAAATACACGGCCGCCACTGTAACTTACATAATAAACAAATAACACACAAATGTAAAGAACCTGCACATTTCGATCACATTTCCAGACATTTTGCTTCAAAACTGATCTGTATTTTTCATTTTGACCTGAGGGTACGCAAACTTTTGCACCTGATTTAAATCCCTGTTTATTTCACTGCACAAAATCAAAATGTATTTTGTCACTTTCTGAGCTTATAGCTTCAGATGTCACTCTGAACTAATTAGCTTAGTGGAGCAACGTGGTCAGTTTAATGCACCTTCATGTCTTGGATGATGGATGACAGGAAGTGCTTTTATATCACAGGTGGTTTCTTGATTTTTTGGATCATTTACAGCAAACCTGTAGATCAAATATTCAGGCAGAAAAAGCAAGTTAGTAATGTAAATATAAATGGATTAAAAACATTGTTGTTTTCAATAATCATTAAAAAAAAAAATTAAATTAGATAGCAAGTGAATAAGTAGGTAGGCAGATATATAGGTAGGTAGGTAAGTATGCAGGTAGATGTATATTCGTAGGTAGGTAGATATGTAGGTAGCAGTGGCATGCCGTGCATTTGGCACCTGGGCCTTCAGTGGGGACGTCCCACTATATATATATATATATAGGTAGGTAGGTAGGTAGGTAGGTTGATATATAGGTAGGTAGGTAGGTAGGTAGGTAGGTAGGTAGGTAGGTAGGTAGGTAGGTGGATATATTGGAAGGTAGGTAGGTAGGTTGATATATAGGTAGGTAGGTGGGTAGATGGGTAGGTAGGGAGGTAGGTAGGCGGATATATAGGTAGGTGAATATATAGGTAGGTGGATATATAGGTAGGTAGGTAGGAAGGTAGGGAGGTAGGTAGGTAGGTAGGCGGATATATTGGAAGGTAGGTAGGTTGGTAGGTAGGCGGATATATAGGTCGGTAGATATATATAGGTAGGTAGGTAGGGAGGTAGGTAGGTAGGCGGATATATTGGAAGGTAGGTAGGTAGGTAGGTGGGTAGGGAGGTAGGTAGGTAGGTAGGTAGGTAGGTAGGTAGGTAGGTAGGGAGGAGGATATATTGGAAGATAGGTGGGTAGGGAGGTCGGCAAATATATAGATATGTAGGAGGATATATAGGTAGGTAGGTATGTAGGTAGGCGGATTTATAGGTAGGTAGGTATATAAGTAGGTAGGTAGGCAGATAAAAAGGCAGGTAGTTAGGTATATAAGTAGGTAGGTAGACAGATATATAGGTAGGTAGGTATATAAGTAGGTAGGTAGGCAGATATATAGGTAGGTTGGTATATAAGTAGGTAGGTAGGCAGATAAAAAGGCAGGTAGTTAGGTATATAAGTAGGTAGGTAGACAGATATATAGGCAGTTTGGTAGGTATATAAGTAGGTCGGTAGGCCATATATATAGGTAGGTAGGTAGGTAGGTAGGTAGGTAGGTAGGTGGATATATATTGGAAAGTAGGTAGGTAGAAGGATATATAGGTAGGAAGGTGGATATATATTGGAAAGTAGGTAGGTAGGAGGATATATAGGTAGGAAGGAGGATATATAGGTAGGTAGGAGGATGTATAGGTAGGTAGGAGGATGTATAGGTAGGTAGGTAGGTGGGTAGGTAGATAGGAGGATATATAGGTAGGTAGGAGGATATATAGGTAGGTAGGTGGGTAGGTAGGTAGGAGGATATATAGGTAGGTAGGTGGGTAGGTAGGTAGGAGGATATATAGGTAGGTAGAAGGATGTATAGGTAGGTAAGAGGATGTATAGGTAGGTAGGAGGATATATAGGTAGGTAAGAGGATGTATAGGTAGGTAGGAGGATATATAGGTAGGTAGGAGGATGTATAGGTAGGTAGGTGGGTAGGTAGGTAGGAGGATATATAGGTAGGTAGGAGGATGTATAGGTAGGTAGGAGGATATATAGGTAGGTAGGAGGATGTATAGGTAGGTAGGTGGGTAGGTAGGTAGGAGGATATATAGGTAGGTAGAAGGATGTATAGGTAGGTAGGAGGATGTATAGGTAGGTAGGAGGATATATAGGTAGGAGGATGTATAGGTAGGTAGGTGGGTAGGTAGGTAGGGGATATATAGGTAGGTAGGAGGATGTATAGGTAGGTAGGAGGATGTATAGGTAGGTAGGTAGGTGGGTAGGTAGGTAGGAGGATATATAGGTAGGTAGAAGGATGTATAGGTAGGTAGGAGGATGTATAGGTAGGTAGGAGGATATATAGGTAGGTAGGAGGATGTATGGGTAGGTAGGTGGGTAGGTAGGTAGGAGGATATATAGGTAGGTAGAAGGATGTATAGGTAGGTAGGAGGATGTATAGGTAGGTAGGTAGGTGGGTAGGTAGGTAGGAGGATATATAGGTAGGTAGAAGGATGTATAGGTAGGTAGGAGGATGTATAGGTAGGTAGGTGGGTAGGTGGTATATGGTAGGTAGAAGGATGTATAGGTAGGTAGGAGGATGTATAGGTAGGTAGGTAGGTGGGTAGGTAGGTAGGAGGATATATAGGTAGGTAGAAGGATGTATAGGTAAGGTTAGGTAGGTGGGTAGGTAGGTAGGAGGATATATAGGTAGGTAGGAGGATGTATAGGTAGGTAGGTGTGGGTAGGTAGGTAGGAGGATATATAGGTAGGTAGAAGGATGTATAGGTAGGTAGGGGTAGGTAGGTAGGAGGATATATAGGTAGGTAGGAGGATGTATGGGTAGGTAGGTGGGTAGGTAGGTAGGAGGATATATAGGTAGGTAGGAGGATGTATAGGTAGGTAGGAGGATATATAGGTAGGTAGGAGGATGTATAGGTAGGTAGGTGGGTAGGTAGGTAGGAGGATATATAGGTAGGTAGAAGGATGTATAGGTAGGTAGGAGGATGTATAGGTAGGTAGGTGGGTAGGTAGGTAGGAGGATATATAGGTAGGTAGGAGGATGTATAGGTAGGTAGGTGGGTAGGTAGGTAGGAGGATGTATAGGTAGGTAGGAGGATGTATAGGTAGGTAGGTGGGTAGGTAGGTAGGAGGATATATAGGTAGGTAGGAGGATGTATAGGTAGGTAGGTGGGTGGGTAGGTAGGTAGGAGGATATATAGGTAGGTAGAAGGATGTATAGGTAGGTAGGTGGGTAGGTAGGTAGGAGGATATATAGGTAGGTAGAAGGATGTATAGGTAGGTAGGTAGGTGGGTAGGTAAGTAGGAGGATGTATAGGTAGGTAGGTGGGTAGGTAGGTAGGAGGATATATAGGTAGGTAGAAGGATGTATAGGTAGGTAGGTAGGTGGGTAGGTAGGTAGGAGGATATATAGGTAGGTAGAAGGATGTATAGGTAGGTAGGTGGGTAGGTAGGTAGGAGGATATATAGGTAGGTAGAAGGATGTATAGGTAGGTAGGTGGGTAGGTAGGTAGGAGGATATATAGGTAGGTAGAAGGATGTATAGGTAGGTAGGTGGGTAGGTAGGTAGGAGGATATATAGGTAGGTAGAAGGATGTATAGGTAGGTAGGTAGGTGGGTAGGTAGGTAGGAGGATGTATAGGTAGGTAGGTAGGCATGTAGGTAGGTAGGTAGGTGGGTAGGTAGGTAGGAGGATATATAGGTAGGTAGGAGGATGTATAGGTAGGTAGGTGGGTAGGTAGGTAGGAGGATGTATAGGTAGGTAGGTGGGTAGGTAGGTAGGAGGATGTATAGGTAGGTAGGTGGGTAGGTAGGTAGGAGGATGTATAGGTAGGTAGGTGGGTAGGTAGGTAGGAGGATGTATAGGTAGGTAGGTGGGTAGGTAGGTAGGAGGATGTATAGGTAGGTAGGTAGGTAGGAGGATGTATAGGTAGGTAGGTGGGTAGGTAGGTAGGAGGATGTATAGGGTAGGTAGGTAGGAGGATGTATAGGTAGGTAGGTGGGTAGGTAGGTAGGAGGATGTATAGGTAGGTAGGTGGGTAGGTAGGTAGGAGGATGTATAGGTAGGTAGGTGGGTAGGTAGGTAGGAGGATGTATAGGTAGGTAGGTTGGCATGTAGGTAGGTAGGTAGATGTATATATCTATGTAGGTAGATACAGGTGCATCGCAATAAATGAGAATATTATTAAAAAAGTTGATTTATTTTAGTAATTCAATACAAAAAGTGAATCTTCTTTATCATATAGATTCATCACACACACTGATATATTTCAACTGTTTATTTATTTTAGTTTTGAAGATTTTGGTTTACAGCTAATGAAAACCTAAAATTCAGTAAACTCAGTAAAACTCAGAAGATTTTAATATAGGAAACTTATGGTGTCACACTCTAATCATAAACTGCAGCTGGAGTCAGTGCTTCAAGAGCCTCCACACACAGACGTCTCCATGGGCTACAACTGACACAGTCCTAGTGTGGAGCCGCTCATGAACCAGAGACAACGTCAGAGGTGTCTTACCTGGGCAAAGGACAAAAAGGTCTGGACTGTTGCTCAGTGGGCCTAAGTCGTCTTTTCATATGAAAGAAAATTTAGCATTTCATTTAGAAATCAAGGCCCCAGAGTCTGGAAGAAGAAGAGAGGAGAGGCACAGAATCCAAGCTGCTTGAGGTCCAGTGTAAAGTTCACACAGTCAGTGGTGGTTTGGGGAGTCATGTCATCTGCTGGTGTTGGTCCACTGTGATTTATCAAGTCCAAGGTCTGCACACGTCTACCAGGAAGTTTTAGAGCACTTCATGCTTCCCTTTGCTGACCAGCTTTATGGAGATGCTGATTTCATTTTCCAGCAGGATTTAGCACCTGCCCACACTGTGACTATAATGTTGGTGTGCTTGATTGGCCAGCAAACTCACCAGACCTAAACCTATGTAGATAGGTGGGTAGGAACTGTAGGTAAGTATGAAGGTAAGTAGATATGTAGATAGGTGGGTGTGTAGATGACACTGGGACTGAGAATGAGATTGATAGAAGGGTGGGTAGGTACAGTAGGAATATATATAAATAGATAGGTAGACAAAACATTTAAAATTTAAAACAGAGACCCAGATATCTGCCTTTTTCCCACGTAAGGAAGCAGTTACAGTTCAATCATTCTCTGTGCTGAAGTTTCACATAAACAGCAGCCTTTGTTATTTATAGTGATGTGATTGATCTCTCATGATGGTTTTAATAACGAAGAAATCCATGTTCTATCCGGGTGAAGGCCTGTGTGTCTGTGTGTGTGTGTGTGTGTGTGTATATCTATGAGTATATTCATAAATATCTGTATATGTGTATATGTATGCATAGGTGTGTGTGTGTGTGTGTGTGTGTGTGTGTGTGCGTGTGTGTGCGTGCGTGCGTGCGTGCGTGCGTGCGTGTGTGTGTGTGTGTGTGTGTTTATCCAGCGAGGTGTTCAGTGATATGTATCAGGACAAGTACAACGCTGTCACATTAAACATGTACCAGCACTCACGCTTCAGGTCATGCCAGGACGGATCAGGTGTCCTGCTAGCAAAAGTTAGGAGATGCTATGAGCCTAGATCGCTGACGTCAGGTATAACACACACATACAAACACACACACACATTGTACACACACACTGTACACACACACTGTAAACACACACTGTAAACACACACTGTACACACGCAGGCTTTACATTCATTACAGCGTTTTTATGTGAATGACTTCTCCCAGTCAAATACGAGTTTACGCCCATGGATAGTCATTAATTTTATTTATATATATTTTATATATTTTCATAACTTCATTATAATTGTTACAGATCCTTTTAAAATAAAAAAAAATATTGTTTTTCATATTGCCTGGCTTTAATTACTTCATTAAAATGAAAATAATAATGTTTTTTTTTTATTTTTTAAATATGGGTTTTTTGGGGAGACACTGGGATTATTATTATTATTATTATTATTATTATTATTATTATTATTATTATTATTAATGTTTATAAATAGTTTAATGTAAAATTAAACATATAACTTCTCTTTAACATTTAACATTTTTTTATTATTTTTTAATTATTTTATTATTAAGTTTTTTTTTTTACGGTGTAAATTTGGATGATTTAATTGTCAGGTGCACGACCATACAGAGTACGACACACTGCAAAAAAAGCGATAAATTAATTAATCATTTTACTAAAATAGGGAACACAAAAAGGGGTTAAAATGTGAAAAAAATGAATAAGAGGAAAAAGATATAATTGACAATATAAAAATCTACTTTTAAATCCAAAATGTTAAAATATTGTTAATAAAAATACGTAAAAATATTTTAAGATTATATTCTTATTAATCTCATTGTTGTTGCTGCTGCTATTATGGTTGGATTTCAGTGGTTTATTTATTTATTTACTGTGAGAATAGTAAATTGAATATCATTGCAATACAATAGAAGTAAAATAGAATTTACAGTAATAATAATAATAATAATGGAAATTGAAATTATAAAAAATATTATCTGGAATAGATGTCCTATTATAATAATAATAATAATAATAATAATAATAATAATAATAATAATAAGTTTGTTTATTTATTTATTTGTGTGTTTGTTAATAGACTTCATATTACAATAAAATGTACCTGCAGTAAAAAAAATAAAATAAAATTTAAATAAAATACAATAAATACAAATAAAACATAAAATGTACAAACAAAGCAGCATTTCCATTCTTTAATTTTATTATTATTATTATTTTATATTTTTTATATTTTGTATTTTTATTATTACTAATTTTTTTATATACTATACTGTTTTTATATTTTTAGAAATAAATAGATAAAAATCAAATTTTTGTTGGTTCAAGCCCCAGTATGCCAAGCTGCCACTGTTGGGCCCTTGAGTAAGGCCCTTAACCTTACAGGGGCGCTGTATCATGGCTGTCCCTGTGCTCTGACCTCAGCGTCCTAACATGTTGAGGTATGTGAAGAAAGGGTTAGGGTTAGGGTTTTAATGTGCTGTAATGTACAAGTAAGAAATAAATGCATTTGTCTATTTTGAGTTCTGCTGTTTGACTCTGACGGACTTCTGTAGTGTATGGTGTGTTTTTTTTTCTTTATTGCTCACTCACTGTTGGAAAACGAACAGGTCCTGTGTAAGCAGGAGTCAGGTGTGAAATTTCACACCGTGAGTGAGCATCTTCCCAGCAGAGACCTGTCGATTTCATTTTCGTAGCCGTGTTATGCCAGCAGTACCATACCAGGGGATCGGGTTGCTACGAGGCAGTGGCTGATGATTCGCTGATAATGCTCATTGTGCCCATATAAGGATATCTATAATAGCTCATGATACACCGTTCCTCCAGTCCTACGAATGCACAATGTAACAACACATGTGTGTGTTTATGTACTGTAGTGTGTGTGTGTGTGTGTGTGTGTAATCTGAATCAGCCGTGAAATCCGATCAGGCTCGGTGAATTATTGAAGGTGATTTAGCTGAAAACCTGATCGGCTTTAAGGACCCAGGAGGCAGAGCGAGCGCTGGAGCTTATCGTCAAAAACGGCGATGCGGAGCGCGGCACGTCTCAACGAAGTGACCATGTTGAAAACTTTTTTTGCCGCAGTGATGACCTCCATTCTTCTGGGAAGAGGTTCCTTCAGATTTTGTGGAGATTTATTCCACCACAGGGGTGCTAGTAAAGCCAGATACTGGGTTCACATTCATCCCAAAGGTGTTCAAGAGGGTTGGAGCTCTACAGCAGGAGATCTTCCACTCAGTCCGATGGAAAGCAGATCTTCATGGAGCTGGCTTTGTGCACAGGGGAACAGGTTTGCATCGACTAGTTCAAGTGAAGGAACAATTTCATGCCACCAGACCCAAAGATGTCCTATACAAGTGTGTAATTGTGTATTTTTTATTGATAACAGCTCCATAAGTTTAATCTAGGGTGTGATACAAGAAGTGGGTGTGGCCTACACAGGAAAGAACACACTACCTTTTAGTTAACAGAAGAAAATAAAATGAATGAGGGGTTCACAAGATCAGTTTGACCATCTGCTCCGGTTTTCCAAATAGAGAGCTATTTTACCCCAACCCAGGCCTTAATTTACATCGCACACATTTTACTGACTTCTGCCTCAGTACAGGTGAGAGAACAGGGGACATGGGAGAGGACATGGGAGAGGACAGGGGACAGGGGAGATGAGGGACAGGAAAGAGAAGTAAAAACAGAGAAGAGGACAGATAGGAGAAGAAAGGTGGGATGAAAGAGGATAGAGAAGAGACCAGAAGAAAAAGGGACAGAGGACACTAATGAGACAAGGACAGAGAAGGAGACAGAGGGAACAAGAAAAGGACAGAAAAGATGACTGAATAGTATAGCCTTTATTTGTCACATATACATTACAGCACAGTGAAATTCATTCTTTGTATATTCCAGTTAGCTCAGAAGCTGTGGTCAGAGCGCAGGGTCGGCCATGATACAGCGCCTCTGGAGCACAGAGGGTTAAGGGCCTTGATCAAGGGCCCAAGAGTGGCAGCTTGGCGATACCTGGTCTTGAAACCCCGACTTTCTGATCAGTAACCCAGCACCTTAACCACTGAGCTATCACTCCTCAGAAAAGGAGAGAAACAGGAAAGCATCCAGAGGAGAATGGAACAGAAAAGAGGACAGGGATAAAATGAGGACAGAGAAGAGGACAGAAGACTGGTGGAGAAAGTGGAGGGTGTAATGTTCCCCTCCAAAGAGCAGTGCTGAAACTGTGAAAGCCACAATTTCGTTAAAGAAATTATCAGAGTGCTGCCAAGCTGTGCTGTTTCTTAGTCTTCCAGTCCCCCCGTCCCCCGCCCCCTCCCCTGTCTCCCCCACTGACTCTCAATTACTTAGTATAACAGACTTAATGGGGGTACAGTGTGTGTTTGTTGCCAAAGCTGACGGCCCCTGAGTCCTGGGGCAATACTCGATGCCAAAAGCCAAACAGCATCTGTTCAGCTGCCAGTCCCATGCTGAGGGGTTTCACCATCACACTCATGTCTTTCTCTCATTTACAACAGAGACAGAAGCCTGTTTTTTCCCCCCCTGGATTCAGACACAGTACATCTGTATACAGTCAAATCTGAAACTAATGTGAAAGTGTGTCATTTTAAGAAAAATATAAGGTCATTTTGAATTTGACGGCTGCAACGTGTCTCAAAAAAGAGTGGACTACAATGTGTAGCATTCACTCTTATTTTAACAACAGTCCATATACATCTGGGAACTGAGGAGACCTGGAGTGGCTGGAGTTTTGGGGGAGGAATATTGCACCATTTTTGTCTGATTCAGGATTCTAGCTGCTTAAAAGTCCTGGGTCTTTTTTGTCATATTTTTTATTTCATAATACACCACATTTTTTTAAGTCTGGACCTTTTTTTTTTGGCAGGCCACTTCAGCACCTGGACATGCTGTTGTAATAGATGCAGTTCAGTGTTGTCTTGCTCACATATGCAAGGCCCTCCTTTAAAAAAACATGGATAAACCTGTAAATACCATTCAGCATTAATGGTACCTTTCCAGACATGGCCATTTCACAGGCACTAACGCACTCCCCCACCATTAAAAATCCAGAACTAAGTGCTGATACCAAACTGGATGGTCCCTCTCCTCTTTAGTCCGGAGGACTTGGCAGCCATGGATTTCAAAAGGAATGTCAAATTTAGTTTCATCTGACCACAGAACAGTTTTCTACTTTGTTTAAATTGCGCTTTAGTCCAGAGTAGATGGTGCCATTTCTGGATCATATTCACATATGTCTTCTTCTTTGCCCGATAGAGGTTTCATTTGTGGATAAGATGCGTGAACATGATCCAGAAACGGCACCACCTTCTCTGGACCAAAGTTTATTTATTAAGAACGCTGATTCAGCTAGCTGTGTGTTCATTGCTCTGAAGTCACTCCAACCAATCACAATCTACTATTCAGTATAAAATGTTGTTCTTTGACTGAAATTGTTGGAAGGCTGAGTGTGTTCCTCATCTTCGCTCTTTTGCAGGCCACAAATCATTTAAAACTGCATCCTGTGAATGTGGAAATGAGAAATCAAGTACAATCAAAAGGTTTGATTGTTAAAATTATTTCAAAACCTGGAGAAAACTTCAAGATCAGTTTAGTTATTATGATAATTTCCAATAACAAATAAAAGGTAAAACTAAAAAGGTACCGAGTTCCTGCTCAAATCCGGGAGCAGATCCATGCCGCGCTGTGCAGTGTAATAGGACGTTGAAAGAGAAAAATGGAAAGCAATCATCACCTCTCTGTTATAAAGTCCCAAACAGAAGGGGTTGTAAAAGCCGGGCAACGTGGCGGAAATGCGTGTGGAATGAAACACGTGTTTGATTTTCCATCACCGAACGCAATTGAGACACAACGGTGTCGCAACCTTCCATTTATTTCCATCCATTAAGGGTGGGAGAGAAGCACATGGGTCATATAAAGCTTATGAGGCTTCGCAGGATCAATAAAAAGACGATAAATGAAATGGAGCGTGGCTGCATCACTGTTACGTTATGTTGCGGCGGCGCTTTAATGCTTTTTTACGACTTGGTGGCAAACAAACAGCGTCATTTCACGCGGGTGTGTTTATCTGTTCCAGACAATGAGATCATTTCTCAAATATGTTTTCTTTTCCTAATATCTTATTAATGACTGTTTTATTCGCCTTAGAGCTTCATAATGAGTAATAACACACACACACACACACACACACACACACACACACACACACACACACACACACACACACACACGATGTACAGTATCCCAGGTTCTTCTGATACTAAATCTTTATCCTCTAAATCTGTACTGTTTAAAAAAAAGGAAGGGTGAGGGAGAAGGAAAAACTAGGACAATTTGAAAATGATGAGGCGGTGAAGGAGGAAGATGATGAGAAGTAGGAGGATGATGATGACGATGAAGAGGAGTAGGATGATGAGAAGTAGGAGGATGATGATGATGAGAAGTAGAAGGATGATGATGAGAAGTAGAAGGATGATGATGATGAAAAGTAGGAGGATGATGATGACGATGAAGAGGAATAGGATGATGAGAAGTAGAAGGATGATGATGATGAAAAGTAGGAGGATGATGATGATAAAGAGGAAGTAGCAAAGGATATGAGGAAGAGTAATAGTAAGATGATGATTATGATAATAATAATGATGATGAGGAGAAGGGGGAAGGAGTAAAAAGAGAAAGAGAAGTAGGAGAATTATATTGAAAATGAGGAGAAGAAGGATGATGATGATGATGATGAAGAGGAGAAGGAGGAGGAGGGAGAAGAAAGAGAAAGAGAATGAT
>JBCEWE010000376.1:631865-711865 GCA_039877035.1 Silurus lanzhouensis | reverse complement strand
ATGGATGAAAGCTCCTGTTTTCCATGTGGTTATTACTCGATTAGCGTCGCTTCCTGCTGGGTTTCCGTCGGTTTGTCCTACAGGAAGTGATCGTGACTCTTCTGAAGCAGTAGGATATTCGAGACTCTTCTATTAGCTTAAGTGCAGTTGAAAAAACAATAAGAAACGTTCACGTTCGTGCTTTTTCACACCTCGCTCTCGACCGTACAAATTCACCCAAAAACAACACTTCACGTGCGAATTTCTCCGACAGCTGGACTCATTATTCCCTCCTTCAGCCGCTCACGTCTTCTGCACAAAGCTGCTTAACAATGCAGCGTTGGTGGGTTTCTTCGTTTCTTTTACATATATCCTGGACCTTCCTTTCCTCTTTTCTTTCTTTCTTTCTTTCTTTCTTTCTTTCTTTCTTTCTTTCTTTCTTTCTTTCTTTCTTCCTCGTTATCTCATACGCAGAGCGAAAACACACCTCGGCAAAAACAGAAGGTGCGCCTTGTTTTCCAGGAAGCCGATCAAAGCCTTCCTTTTCTCACGGATCAAAAACGCCACCAAGAGATATTTACTGCTGTGTTTGCCGTTCATGCCGACACGTCCACTCCGAGTGTGTGTTTGTGTGTGTGTGTGTGTGTGTGTGTGTGTGTGTGTGTGTGTGTGTGTGTGTGTGTGTGTGTGTGTGAATGAGGTGGGGGGCAATAAAAACAGCAGTTCCTCTATTCTTCACTGAACAAAGTCACTCCATTCACATTAATTTCAACAGGTTTGAAAAACACAGCTGGTCGTATATTTTTATTATAAATATAGAAATGTAGATCTATGATGACGTTCTGCTAGATGCTAGGATTTCGAGACCTGGTGAGGTTTTGGCAGCTGGAAAAAGACTAACATCTGTATGGTGAGGTCAGAGAGAGGAAATGTGAATAATAACCTCCGAAGCGTAGAATGTTGTTGCATGTCGGAGATAAAAAACACAATAAAGGCGGGGGGATTGTTAGGTTTTTTTACTATTAGGTAATCTGGTCATGTCTGTGTGTGTTGTGCACATGCACATGCACATGCACATGCACAACCCACACACACACACACTCACACGTACACGTACGTCCGCATGAACAAACACCCTTTCTGGCACCACAAAAGGCACATTTATCACCATGGTGACAATCCTCGGAGAACAATACCCACTTTGGGGAAGCGGAAGGTCTTCTGTGGCAGATATCATGCTTGGAATATGTTGGGTTTCCTCACCAAGGCCAACATGATTCAATCCAATGAAAACCGAAACAAGCTGATAAACAGGGCCTGAGGCTCTCACGCTTATTACAAAAACAGACTACTGCCTGGGCCGAGCTGAAGATCCCACGCGGAGAACACGGTTCCCTGCTCCAACGAGACATTTATAGACTTCAGAGACCTTTATTACTTTCACGTCGCGTTGAGAACGTCGAGGAATTGGGAAAGTTTCTGGTATTCAGAGTCGGGTTATACTTAATCTGATTATTAGATTCACCTGGGAGTAGATCAGACCTCCAGGGCTTTAAGACATTCCAAACTCTGCTCAACGTTCAGATAAATTCTGATCTGTACATTTAAAAGTATTTGCACCCCCCCCCCCCCTTTTTTTTTTTTTTTTTTTTTTTTTTACATTCGGTTATGGTACAGCATTTTACCAAAATACCCCCCAAAATATTAGAGATTTTGGATTAACTGCATTCAAAATAAATAAAACCTGAAGCATTTCACAAGTATTCCCACCCTTTGGCACTTGAAGCGTTGCTGAGATGCTGGATTTCTCTGGATCATCTCTGAAACGTTTCCTCACTCACATTTGGAGTCCAACTGTGGAAAATTCTGTTGATTTAGAAAAAGACATCTGTCTATATATTGTGTAACAGCTAATGAAGAACTTTAAAAAGCCATGATGTAAAAGGAAATGGCTGCAGAGCTCAGACACAGGATTGAGATGAAACCACGTTGGCATCTAGATGTCAAGGTTGGAGTACGCAGGACTTCTGGTAGAGCGAGTTTCATGAGCGTATTGGTAAGAAAGTAGCAAAGAAACTGTTGTTTGGGCTCCAGAGATAATGTGTGGAGAAGTAGAAAACTTGTAGAGAACTTGTGGAGAAGGTAAGGCACCACTAAATGACTCCACTGATCTGGGCTTTATGGCAGTGAACAGATGAACATCTCTTTTCAATGCAAGATTGCTTCAGGCTTTCCTCTGCTCTCAGGAACCTTCAGTACAGTAGAGGTTTTTGTAGCCCTCCACAGATCTGTGGCGCAACACTGAGATCTGCAGCCACTTCCTTTAACCTTCTGCACAAAACATGTTTGTTTTAGTTCGTGAACTGCATTTGAACCTGTTATACAGGCAGGTGTGCGCTTTCCTAATGATTCATAATCAACTGCATGTACCACAGGTGGACCCTGAGGAAAGGATGTAATTATCTCACAGATGAACCAGGGAAATGAAAATCAAACATGATCCAGAAATATGAATCTGAAAGAATATCCAAAGGAATGAACATCTAATATGATCCGGAGATATGGATCTTAGATGATCCAGAAGTATATATCTCAAATATGATCCAGTAAGATCGATCTTGTTGATGACCAAAAGAAGTACATTCTGCAGATGCTCCTGAGATCTCACAAATGATCAGAAAATGTGAAATAAAAAAGAATGCAATCAGAAATGTATCTTGAAGCTGATCCAGAAAAACAGATCTCAAAGATGATCTGGTGAAATCAATTATAAGATAGAAAAAAAAAAAAGGCTTTCACAGGTGATCTACAGCAGGGGTATCAAACTCAATTCGACAGGGGGCCAAAACTTAAAGCACACTTTAGGTTGTGGGCCGAACAGGAAAAACATTTATTGAACACACTAAAAATAAATGTTTTTTTAACATAAATATGAATAAAAACAGACAGGAATATTATTTCAGAATAAATCAACTTAAACTTTAAATAACTCTAAATATTTTGCTTTTTATAAAAATATCTCCTGTCCAAATTATAGAAGTTAGAAATATCAACATGCTGCGAAAAAAACCCTGAACAAATAAATGAAAATTGTGCTTTTAAGTACAAATTAAAATATCAACAAATCAAAACAATCAGATTTCTTTGCTCTTATGCCATTTTATAAAATACATAAACTTAAACTTTAAATAACTTAAAATATTTTGCTCTCCATAAAAATATCTCCAGTCAAACAGACGTCTCACAGCTTCATCATGCAGCTCTTCAAAAACTCTCCCTCAGTAAATAACCGGCTGATGTGCCTCTGATTTCTCCTCTGCTTTCACACCAGCTTCACTTTGTGATTTTGCTCGGGTGAAAAACATCTGCTGAAATGTCAGATTCTTTTTTAACTCTTCTACTTTCTGGATCTTCTGCTCTGCATTCAGATTTTTTAGCTTCTCCTGATGTTTTGTCTCGTAGTTACGTCTTAGATTCAATTCCTTAATTACAGCCACATTCGCTCCACACGTGTTTACCGGCAGTGTCAGTGAACATCTACTCAGAATCCCATTGGTTTTAAAAGGCTCTGTTTTCAGAATCAACTTTTCTCTTCGCTATTGTGAGGGGCTTCACAATAACTGTACAATAGGGATAATACATCAACAGAAGCTCGACTTGATTGATGCTGAAATGTTCCCAGGTAGTCTAGCCTTCAGCAAGGCAGCTAAAGCGCTGCATTATGGGATCTGTATTTTTTTGTTATCAGCACTTCATATCGCCGGGCCATTAATAACAATAATGAAAGATCTATAGAAAACAATCTAGCGGGCCGGATATAATTGTACATCAGGCCTTGAATATGACACATATGATCTAGAGAAATGGAACTCGAAGAAATGGAAAATCGAAGACGATCAGAGCAATTGAACTTAAAGATGATCCAGACGTATATATTTATATATTGTGACATCGGCCTCATGTCCCTCACACAACTACAGACAAGCGCTCCGAACACGACATCCAGGCGGGTGCTGTATGGACAGCGCCATTTCAGCACCCGTGTTATGGAAAGCCACGCCGCACATGGCCAGGGGGGCGGAGCGCACAACAAGGCACAGCTGGAGCGTAATAAAGAGAGCTCCAACTCTTCACCCTCCTGGAAAAGAGTGAAGAGTATAAAAAGAGACACGAAGGAAGTCAGACTGGTTTAGGGTTAGGCTAAGGATTAGGCCAAGTGTTAGCCTAAGAGTCTGCAATGGCTTCCGCAAGATCAATCAGGTCTCAGAGTTTGACAGCTACCCACTACCCAGAGTGGACGAAATAGTGGAACGATTGGGAAGAGCCCGATTTATCTCCAGCTTAGCCCTCACAAAGGGGTACTGGCAGATAGCACTAGCCCCAGAGACCAGGGCTAAAACAGCATTCAGCACTGCTAACGGTCATTGGCCGTACCGGGTCCTCCCTTTCGGCCTGCACAGAGCACCAGCCACCTTCCAGAGGATATAGTCCTGCGGCCACACCAGCATTTCACAGCTGCCTACCTGGATGATGTGGTCATCCATTCCAGAATGTGGACAGACCACCACTACCATCTATGTGAGGTTTTGGGAGAGTTTAGGACGGCTGGCCTGACAGCAAACCGGCGGAAATGCCACTTGGGGCTGACCGAAGCACTACAGAACGCCGACGCATACCCTACTTCCTGAATCCTATAGAGATCTTTAGGTGCCGAGGACACCAAGCACCCACCCGTACAGACAGGACGGAGTCTCAGGGCAAATCAGAACCTAAGCGGCGCTACCCCGAAACGCCTCCGAGCTCCACTTAATGCCAACCAACAGACTAAGAAATACTAGAGAAATGGACCCCACAAATGATCATAGAAATTGAACTAAAAAGTCATTCAGACAAATGGAAATCAAAGCAAAATTTTTTTTTTTTTTATGTTATGTAAAAAAATGGCTTTTACAGATGGATTTCAAAGACAATCAGAGAAATTGAAATTAAAGATGATCTAGAGAAATTAAACTTGAGGCTGCTCCGGAAACGCGGATCTCTGAGATAATCCAGTGAAATCTGTATCTACTGCTGATTGACAGGTGGTGCTGTTGAGCCGTGTGAAGTAGCTTCCTGTTGTTAATATGTTTGCCTTGAATTTTGTGTTTGTGTTGCCTGTAAAATTTTTATCATCCTTAAATAATCAAAAATTATCTTTTTGATTTCCTGTATTCTCTACTTTCCATTGGCTCTATTTATCTATTTTTTGTCCAACAGGTTTGCTCTCCTCAGTGAAGCACCCACTAAGAAAGAGCACTAGTTGTAGGAGACTCTGTTCTGAGGCACGTGAAATTAGTGTGACCTTTACGGGCACCAGCAGCACAGGTCAGGTGTATACTGGGAGCCAGGACGCCGGGTATAGCAGGTCAGCTTAGGTTTTAGGAAAGCACAAGTTCTCTAAGATTCTCTAATGATAAACACCTTTGACAGTCAGAAGTTACTAAGAGTAATATTATACAGGTATGTGAATTAGCAAAGGCAAAGCCTGATGCAGTAATATGCTCTGGCCCCATCCCAGTGGGGCGTGGCAATGTAGATTACAGCAGGTTATGGTCGCTGAATTGCTGGATGTCTGGTTAGTGCTCCAAAAAAACAATGTGGGCTTCATGGATTATTGAGAAGACGCTGCTCTCATTCCTTGTAATATATGACTGTACAGAGCCAAAGCCAGGGAGCAGACAAACAGGCTAAACCGACTGTCTGCTAACTACATGGAGTCGTCCCTCAGGGTCCACCAAATTGAGACTGTGTCTGTCTCCCAAAAGAAACCAAAATGTAGAAATGCTCAGAAAGTTCTGTTTAAATAACCTGATTAACATTGTTTGGATTATTGAATATTAGATCTCTCTTTTGTCAAGAGTTGATAATAAACAAAATTATTACTGACCAGGAGTATAATGTAATGTGTTTGACAGAAACGTGGATTAAACCGAGTGAATATGTAACATGAAATAAAGTGAGTTCTCTTGGGTATAGTTACAGTACATACACCAGCCCTGTCTAAATAGCAGAGGAGGCAGAGTCGCATCTTATTTGTAGTAATAACACAGAAAAAACTTATTCGCACACTCAAAGTTTTTTCTACACCAACATAAAATATTTTGTGTCTGAAAGCAGTCTGCATTGTCTGTGATTTTAATATAAATTTTGATAATCAGGAAGACTCCTTAAGACTAGCAGTTGTGTCCATTCTAGATGTAGTAGAAATTAATCAGAATGTTATAGGACTCACTAATCGTGGAGACATACTCTTGATTTGTTATGAACTTTTGGATTCAATATAAAAAATAAAGTCATAATTTCTGAAGCTATTTAAGATCATTATCTCATCTCGTTAAAAATCTGCATCAGTTATAGCGTAATTACTTCGCCATGTTATTGTGTTAAACACATTCACTTCAACTACAGCAGCGAGTTTTATCAATAATCTTCTGGAACTGTCGATATTAATTAGATCTCCGTCTGACCCCGCAGACCTTGACTGGGCCACTGAATGTCTAGAAGCAATGTTCTCTTCCATCCGAGATGATGAAGCTACACTTAAAAATAAAATGATTAAGGAGAAAAAATTTGCATCATACGTGCACCTTAAAACAGACCACTCGGAAATTAAAACGTAAATGGCGCCAAACCAAACTAAGAACATTTCAAATAGCATGGAAGGAGAATCTCCTGAGTTCTAGAAAATCTCTTAGTGCTGCTGATCAGCATATTTCTCCACCCTCATAGTAAATAACAAGAATAATCCTAGATTGTAGATTACACTGCAATCACATGCACACTATCAATAAGAAGTAATGATTTTATTAACTTTATTAATAAAGTTAAAAATATCAGGCAAAAAATCCAGACGATTAAAATATATTCAAACTATTTTTTACAAATAACCATGTATACAGCAGTGTAATAATAAAAGACAATTAATTACAACGTTTTACTCTTATTTAAGAGAATGACTTAATTTTAATTATCTCTCAATAAAATTTATCAACTTGCATTCTAGATCCTACATCTAGAACCTGCATGTTTCCTCAAACAGATAATTCAAGAAGTAACTGAACCTGTTCTAAAAATAATAAACTATTTCATCAGCACTAGTTTTGTACCTAAATCCTTCAAACTGCAGTTATCAACCCCATAATTAAGGAACCTGTCATCCTGTCAGCTGTCCAAATATAGTCCAATATCAAACCTCTTCTTTATCTCCAAAATTCTAAAAAACGGTCTTAGCACAGCAGTTCTGTTTACATCTACGTAGGAATAACATTTTTGAAATGTATCAGTCAGGATTTAGGCCTCATCATAGCACAGAGACGGCGCTGGGTAAGGTGGTAAATGACCTGTTATCGGCCTCTGATCAGGGTTTTGTCTTTTTTTACTTGTTTTTCTCGACCTCAGTGCAGCTTTTGACACCACTGATCATAATCTCCTCTTAGCTAGATGAGAGAATGTTGTTAAAATAAAGGAAACAGTTCTCTCCTGGCTTAGGTCTTAGTGACTGATCGCTATCAGTTTGTTGATGTAAATGGTGAGTTCTCCCAACCAAATTGAGGTAAAATTTGGGATCCCACAAGGATCTGTCTTAGGCCCACTGCTGTTCTCTTTATATCTGCTGCCTCTGGGTTAAATTATACATAAACATGGTATTCACTTCCATCATCTTAACAATGTTAAGGAGTTTGTAAAGGACATTAGACAATGAATGCTTGATAACTTTCTTCACCTCAATTCGGATAAGTCGGTAATTTTTACTAGGACCACATGCCGCTAGAAGTGAACTTCTGATTATGGTGTTTCTAAGTGTGTACAGCAGTCAAAGACATTTGGATGCTGTCATCTCCTCACTCTCACATGTTCACTCAGGTTTGTTGACGGTGGTGTGGTGGGTTATCCCAGAGATCCCTCATGTCTGTGCGAATCTGTGCAGCAGGGGATGGTTTCTTATCAACGGCCTGGAGATCCATTAAATTACGGAGTAAGAACATAAGCTTTGAGGATGTATTTGGACTGTAGTTATTGTCAACAGTCTACCACATTGACTCAGGACTACAGTTTGCGTTTGATCACCACCACTGCACCTCAACAACGTTTATCTGTAATAAATGGACATTCGGTGCAACCCTGATGAGGATTGATTCCCGCTTGAGTCTGGTTCCTCTGAGGTTTCTTTCTTATGCCGTCTCTGGGTTTTTTTTCCTTCACCACAGTCACCACCAGTTCGTTTATCAGGGAGAACCTCACACTTATTACCACATTATCTGTTTTGAGACAATGTTCATTGTTAAAATCGCAATACAAATAAATGAATTAAATTGACTTGAAAATCGATTTTGAAAATGGTAAAAAAAATTGCCTCTCACAGAATTTACCATAAAGATGCTCCAGAGAAATGGTCCAGTGAAATCGATCATGAAGATGATCAAAAGAAATGGACCTCACAGATGACCCAGACAAATGGAACTCAAAGATTATTTAGAGAAAATAGTGGGGTGTGAATACTTTCTGAAAGTTGGTTTTCAGTTTTTCTGCAACAGATCCACAATTTTACATACAAAAAAAAAACAAAGAACAGAAAGCCCTCTTTTCACCGTGCTTGTATGGGTGATATCTAAATGACGCCCAGGCCACTTCCCATGGCATGTAGCGAGGGCCGTGAGTTGCCCCGGGTCACCCCTCCTCCCTGTGGGCTTTATGATGGCTGTGTGCTACAGTCTGTCCCTTTTCACCCTCTCCCAACGATCATTCCCTCCTGCCCCGCCCTCGCTCACATCACTCTATTTATTCAGCCACATCCTCCATCACTTAAATCCAGAGAAGCCCAAATCACACCTCCCTCGTTCCTCTCGCTCGTCTGCTCCTCCAAATTCATCGACTTGTACAAGAATGAGAAGAGAACATTTCACATGTTCCTGACTTCCGAATCCTGCTTTAATGGATTCTGATTGGTCAAAAGGTGTTGATTCATTTTCCACAAAAGCAGCTCTGACAGCACTTGTGCAGTGAATTCTTAAAGGGAAGAAGTCTCCAGTATCAGTGCTCTGAAACAATCAGGGAAAAAAAGATTGCTGAGGGAACGAGTGAAACAACAATAAATGTAGCTATAAACAGACAAAAAAAGGTCAGAAGCTCATCTGTATTTTCCCCATGACATCGTAAAATGGAGTGTTTTATTAAAAACGATTAAAAAACTTATCTTTTTAGCAAAGCCTACACATAACATACGTCACATTATAACCTTGTGCTCCAGAACATCTGATCACATGCACATTATCACCTTGTGCAGTTAATATCATGAACAGCAGCTACGCCAGCTTCATTTGTTCATTTGGCCAGTTCCAGTTACGTCCCACCTCATGAAGATTATGGACCTTTAAAGAAATTGATGCAGAACTCGCAAACATCCCATACCACCCAGAGACGTACCAGTGCCAGCTGGATCCCACTTCATGTGTGGAGTTTTGACACTGGACCTCCTGGAGTGTTTAAAAGCTCTGGCATGGAGAAGCTGGTGTTGGATTTGTGATGATGACAAATGTTGAGCTATTTTATGAGGTGCTCAGTAGCTCCTAGTTTTATAACCATAAAGACTGTAGAAGACTGTAGAAAGAACATTACTTATAATCTTATACTCCAGTGCTCATGTTAGCTCTCACTCTCCAGTGTTCTGTATTGTTGAAAGATTTATGATCAAACTCTTGATGTCACCCAAATGAGGATGGGTTTCCCTTTTGAGTCTGGTTCCTCTCAAGGTTTCTTCCTCATAACATCTAAGGGAGTTTTTTCTTGCCACAGTCGCCACGGCTGCTCATCAGGGATAAATGCACACCATTCACTTTGACTGTTGATTTCTGTAAAGCTGCTTTGAGACAATGTCTGTTGTAAAAAGATAGAAAGAAAAATTTCTATAGAAAGAAATTTGACTTAAATTGACTTTTATGCATTATATAATATACCCATACAAGGGGTCCCTGGTGGTCTAGTGGTTAGGATGTGCCGCTCTCACCGCTGCGGCCCGGGTTTGATCCCCGGTCAGGGATCCAACCCCGGCCATTAGGGTTGCACAAACCAGTGCACTCTTAGTGCCAGGTCCCAAGCCTGGATAAATGGGGAGGGTTGCGTTAGAAAGGCCATCCAGCGTAAAGACATGTGCCAAATCGAACATGCGACCCCTAATGGGAGAAGCTGAAAGAAAGTTTAATATACCCATACAGTGGCTACAAATGCCCCCAAATAAGTATTATTTAAAATACAAATCGTAATTCATAAAAATGTTTACGCTTAAAAATGTAGAATACGAATCATCCGAATCTCGCAGCTGAAATTCGAAGGGACGATAGTTCTTCCGTACCACATCCCACGCTCTTCTATACCTCTCAACCCTCAGTTAGCGTCTTCAATTCATAGTGAGAGCACTGTCTTATCGCTGTGTCTTTGTTCCGTTAATGTTCATCGTTTAACAGTATCGCATATACATAAACAAGTGATAACAGTGATTCGGGTGACAGTCTGCCTGATATAATAGTGGAAGGAGATTCGCCACCTTCCAAACAATAATTCTTCCACCTTCTCCTCCGAACGTCATCTCCATAATGCCAGCGTTCACTGTTCATAAGTTAGTAGAGAGAGAGAGAGAGAGTCTTTCCATCCCTTCACTACACCATGGTTTATTAATGGTTCGTAGCATAATGGCTAGTCAGCTGTGTCCTGTGTTGCTGGACTACAATTCCAATGAGTCGCTGCACCATCACGTGACTGTCAAAATTATCAAAAAACAGATTCAGCGCTTGCATCCAGATTCGCTTAGTAACATGACGGAACGTTAGACCTACCCATATGAAAGCCGCAGTCGTCTATAGGAAGCTATCGGATCAGCTGTAACAAACACTCCTTGATCTTTTAATGGTCTGCTGTGGCTTGTGGTTCCTTTTAAGGAGGATCCAACAAAAAACCTGACAACAAACAAACCGAAAGTATGAAACAAGAAGCGTGGAAAGACAAACGTGAGACAAAGCCCGCCGTAAAAGGATGGACTTTTATACATGTGCTAATCAAGGGGGATTCCTGTCCTGTGATGGTGCAATGGCTGATGGGAATCATAGTCCAGGGCCTTATTAAATAACAACAAAACAAAGTAAAGGAATAAACCAAATTAAACACAAACGAAAGTTTTTCCATCTCATCCAGCATCCTGACTGAACACATCATTAAACCAAATGTTGGGCTTCAGTCTGAAAACAATAGAATGTCCCAACACTGGAACTTTAAATATTAGCATCAGACAAAACAAATCTTTCCCCAAACCTGTCATTCCATCTGCTTTGCCTGCCTTATCCCCCACCTTTAAATCTCCATCTATCCTCATGGTGGCATCATGGTGGCCTCTCTGGAAACAAGAGCTCTGATTAGCCAAAAGAAAAACCTAATCTTCTTCATGGTGGCTCTTGGGGGGGTGGAACTCCATATCTGCTCAAGTGGCCATTACTATCTGGGCCCAATCAGCAGCATAATCAGGGGATGACAAGTCTGAGAGCCAGACTTTATACTGGTGGAGGCAGCGCCCATGTGCAAGGAAACATCTACGTAAAACAGACATACCTCCTGATTTTGGATGAATGTCGATGAGTGCAAGAGAAGAGGATAAAAGAGGAATGAACTTGGAAGGTGAGGAAGGTAGGGAAAAGTGATACAGATTTGGAAAAGGAAGAGCAAAGAGAGAGAAAGAGAGAGAGTAAAAGAAAGAGAGAGAGATAGAGAGAGAGAAAGAGAGAGAGAGAGAGGGAGAGAGATAGAGTAAAAGAAAGAGAGAGAGATAGAGAGAGAGTAAGAGAGAGAGTAAAAGAAAGAGAAAGAGAGAGAGTACAAGAAAGAGAGAGAGAGAGAGAGAGAGAGAGGGAGGGAGGGAAAGAGTGGGTAAAAGACAGATAGAGAGAGAGAGAGAGAGAGAGAGAGAGAGAGAGAGAGAGAGAGAGAGAGAGAGAGCGAGAGAGAGAGAGAGAGGGAGGGAGGTTGGTGTGCACCCCTCGGATAGCAGTGCTCTAATTAATAGGTTATGAAAGCAGATGGAGGATGCGGGATGTCAGGGTCATTAAACTGCCTCCCTGTTTACCCCCTCTCCTGCTTTCCCCCCTGGAACACACACACACACACACACACACACACACACACACACACACACACACACACACACACACACACACACTCTCTAAATGAATCCACCCCCTCCCTTTTCCACCTCCTTGCAATTTGTTGAAAAACAGACCCCGCTCTAAACAGAATGAAAGAAAGAAGAAGTGGAGAAGTGGAGGCTACACCAGAAGAGTGTATGGTCCAGTCCCTGGACACACACACACACACACACACACACACACACACACACACACACACACACACACACACACTATCCAGAGATCCAGATCAAGAAGGACCACCAGAGTACAAGCACAGACCCCCTAGTTCCCCAAATCCACTCTTTCATCAACTTCAACAGCAACTACAGTGTAAATCCAGCATTTGTGACCTAATAAGAGTGGGCGGGGCTAAGGAAAGCCAGACACACCCACTTCATGAGATTCCTTTCGTAGTAGTAATAATACTAAGTTGCCCAAACACCCGCATGGAGTTCAAATGTTACATCAATATTGATGCAGGGGAAAAGTTCCTCGTATTCAGCATCGGGTTTCTCAGGTCAATCGAGTTGCAATCAGAGCGTCACGAGTGTGTGGACTTTTCATGTTTCTTCCTTGAGTAGAAGCATCCGAGACGAAGTTTTTCACCAGGGTCTACACCTCAAGCACTTCAAACACAAACACCCACCTTGAGACCCCGTAAAGAAATAAGGGTTTAGAAAACAGAGACTGAAATTCCACAGAATGGAAAGAAATTGGATTTTGAGGTAAAGCTGATTAAGAGGTAGCGTGGTCTCCTGAAAGGTTCTTCATGCAAAGGTCAGAAGTTAGGAGAAGGTATTGGTTTCATAAGGAGCTACATAGATCCATTATGGAGTCTAATGAACTCCATTTTCTTACCTTCATTTAAAAATAATATTTCAAATCATGTCTAATAAATTTAGGGGAAAAAAAACAAAGGAGGATCAGGAGGAAGAAAACAGGAAGTTGCAGGAAGTAATAGTCATGTAGGATTCTAGCTAGAACCATTAGAAAACAATTCCAAAAACTCTTTAGCGCTCCAGATGGAACATTCAGATTCTGAGGATTATAGATCATGTAGAGCAAAAAATAAATAAAAAATTGTTAGATCTCTATGAAGATAATCTTGGTGTTGTAGGACCATAGAATCATCAAGGGAGGAACTGAGGAACCCTTTAGGTGGTGTTTTATCCAGCAGAAGATAAAATGGTCTGATATTACAGTATGTGGAGTGGAAGATTAAGATCTTAAAGAAAGCTAGAAAAGGTTTACAGTATAGATCAAGGTGATAGACCCCCAAAAGAACCATCAACGAACCTTCCAGAAGCTGGATGTAGAACTGAGTGTGTTTAATGGAATGTTTGGACATTTTCATGTTAGAAACAGAAAGATTGTAAGATATTGATGAAGGTAAAGTGGTGTTTGGTTCCTACAGTAGAACCACCTTTGGAGGAATTGAAGGTGCTCTTTAAGTGTTTTTTTTTACCAAGTAGAAGATTAAATGGTCTGTATGAACAAAAAGATGTGGACCAAGGTTTGCATGTTCTTTTCTGAACATCCCATTCCACATTCCCCTGTTTGCTGTTATAATGAGCTCCATTCTTCTGGGAAGATGTTCCACTAGATTTTGTGGAGATTTGTGGAGATTCGCCACAATGTAAAGTCCGGTACTGATGTATATGAGGAGGCCTGGGGTGCAGTCAGCATTCACATTCATCCCAAAAATGTTCACTAAGGTTGGAGCTCTATAGCAGGAGATCTTTCCCTCCAACCCATGTAAAGAAGATCTTCATGGAGCTGGAAAATCTCCATGGCTTGGTTCTCCTTGTTCAAGTGAAAGGAAAATTAAATGCATCAAAAAAAACTATTGTGTGAATCTAGTTCGAGTGTAGATTAAGCCTTAACTTAATCTTTATGATGCACCTTGAAGAACTCTTTCTGAAATGTTAGGATCTTCAAAAAAAAGTTTCTGTAGAACCTTTCTATATAGAGGAGCAGCCTTAATGAAGAATCGTCAACCATCTCAGATGGAAGATTTAAGTTCTGGGTGGAAGTTAAAAGGATTTGAAATGTACCAGTAAAATAATAGTTGAAAGAACTTTGAAAGATTAGTAGGTTCTTGAGGAACCTTTTACAATCCAGGATGGAACCTCAATGTGTTTTTTGATGTCCTTGTGTAAGTCATAGCATATTGAATCGTGTCACGTTGTGTATTGTGGCTTAGTGCTTGAGGAAGCTTATTTTAATCTTCAGTACGATAATAGGAAGCGACTCCACTTCTAGTATCTGAAGATAAGGATGGTGGAACCCAAGCCTTGTTCTCACCACTATCAGTCTCATATATCCCCAAACACAGAGTCCTGATGGTGAGGGGACACCCAATCTGCTCACGGCTGCTTGGACAGACACCAGAGTGTCCTCTCTCTTGTGTCCAGCATGGACACTGAAACCTGGAGGCTGAGTGTTGGGGGAGGGGAAAGCTGTCTAGAAAATGCGAAAGAGAACCCGTTCACTGTTTTTCTTTCCTTTCATGGCCCTGGCGACCTTTGGCACTCGTTTTTGCGTCGTGCCTTCTGTTTCACTTTCTCCGTTTCACTTTTTGTCCTTTTGTCTCTTTCAAACAATGTGTCGTTCTTTTCTCGAGCTTTGTTTATTGTATTTATTTTTTTTTTTTAGACTTTTCTCTGGAACTCTGTCGGATTCTCACAGGATTCGCAGCTCTCTCTCTCTCTCTCTCTCTCTCTCTCTCTCTCTCTCTCTCTCTCTCTCTCTTTCTCTCTCTTCCTCTCTCTCTCTCTCTCTCTCTCTCTCTCTCTCTCTCTCACTCTTCCTCTCTCTCTCTCTCTCTCTCTCTCTCTCTCTCTCTCTATATCTGTCTTTTAACCACTCTTTCCCTCCCTCCCTCTTTCTCTCTCTCTCTCTCTCTCTCTCTCTCTCTCTCTCTCTCTCTCTCTCTCTCTCTCTCTCTCTCTCACTCTTCCTCTCTCTCTCTCTCTCTCTCTCTCTCTCTCTCTTTCTCTCTCTCTCGCTCTCTCTTGCTTTCTCTACCAACTTATGAACTACTTTATCAGCAGGGTTGCCATGTCTAACAAAAGCAGCTTAATAACCATAAAAGAAATGTAAAATATGCCATGTTTCAAATGTTAAAACCTGATTGTGAAAGTGCAAATTGTAAAACAATGAAAGAAACACAAACGAACAAAAATTAATTAATTAACTTCAACAACAAAAAATGTTTGGGAGGTGGTAACTTACTGGTTAAAACATTGGACTTGGCTTTTTTTTTAATTCATGAGTTCAAATTCCAGTACCACCATATCAAGCTGCCACACCTGGGCCCCTCAGTGAGGCCCTTAAATCCATAGCTCCACAATTAAATGTAAGCCACTCTGGATTAGGGCGTCTACCAAAATGCCATAAATGTAAACATGCAAGAATCCAGATGGTATTTTTTTTTTCTATTTTTAGAGAACATGTACTGATACTGGCCACTGGATAAATGACACGATATTTCCAAAAGTTTTAGGACACAGCCGTACCTGTGTGTTCCATCTTTCTCCCTCTCCTGACTTCTTCAATGAACCCGACTGGAGATGAATAAAAATCTAATGTATGCATAAAAAAAGCAATTGGTACACCATCTGGTGGTCTGGTGGACCAAATTCGAAGGATGTAGTTTGATCAATAAAAATGACTGCAGCCGATACACACATGGAGGAAAAAAGCACATAGTTCAGTGATACTAGTTTCCTGAAGGAGGTTCTTTAAAAAAGAAAAGGACAGTTTTTTCTCTAAACATTCAGCTGAAATACTTTGCCAAAGATGTTCTTCACCAGTTGGAGATTTCTTGTTCATCCCAGAGCAGGTCAGTAGGATTGAGGTGCGGTGACTGGGCAGGTCATTTCATGATAAATATCACTCCAGACGTCTGTTTGATCTCTAAATAACAGGTACAGAACTCAGACGTATGCTTCGGCTCATCGTCTTGTTGTACGGTGAAGTCGGTTCCAATGAGCCGCAGTCCAGACGGAACTGTATGGTGTTGAAGTATAGAATGGGAGACGTGTTGGTTCAGGATTCCTTTCACTTTCTGGAATAAATCTCCAAAACAACCCCAAACCATTAATCATCCACCTCCATGTGAGTGTGGGGGTGAGGGAGTCTGATCAGATCTTCTCTCCTGTTCTCTGTCTTACACAATTTCTTATGTTATAGACACAAATGTCCCATTTGGACTCCACAAATCATTTTCCCACTCATTCACTGTCCAATTCTTGTGTTTGTTGCATATAAACAAAATACATGTGAATCAAAAACCATAAAGGCCTTAGTGTCCCTACTTTATGCATTAAAATGTCAAAAATAAATCAATGAATGGAACAAGACGTGTTTCTTAGTATTCTATTATTTTAAAACCCTGACTCTTTATCCACCTAAGCAATACAGTGCAAAACCTGAAACTCGAAGGACCTGGCAACCTTGATCTGCCCTGAGAGTGAAAAACGCTGGGACATGTGCTGACCTCTACTGGACGCTTTATGAAGTTTACAGCAAATTTGGTCCTAGGAATGAGCCTGTTTGTTTGTTTGTTTGCTTTATGAGACACACACACACACACACACACACACACACACACATTCTTCTTGCTGGCACACAAATGACACTAATGATCATGAGCAGAAGACCATCCAGAGCTCTGTGTGTGTATGTGTGTATGCGTCTGTGTGTGTGTGGGTGGGAAGCACTTTTCAGGCTTTTCAGGTGGTACTGTGGAGTGGGCAGTGTGTAGGAAGGTACAGAAAGCTACTGGAAGTATTGGTGCTGCTGGTAAAAAAAGTTTCCTCTCTTCAATCACTCGAGCGATCACTTCAGCATGATGATGGCTCTGGAAAAAAAATTCCGTGCCTCGTACGGGGGAGGACGAAAGCTCTGGACACTTGGAAGAGCTCCGGAGGGAGCTATAAGTAGGCACCAGGCCTTGAGGATCTCTCACACACACTCACACACTCTCTACACTGTACTGTAAACGAGCTCTTCTCCCCACAGTTCATTATTCATCACGTCTGATTAATTATAAAACGACTCGAAATCCGACGCGGCTCCGATAAGTTTAGCTGGTTGCCTAGAAACCGCTTAGCTGGTACCAACTCTGCTATTGTCGAAATATAAAGTGGAGCGTAGATCCAGAGCTACTGGGCCCAGGGACTCCCGGAGGGGAGGGGGGTGTCGATTGCCGTGGAAAGTAAACACACGTCGGCCGTATCGCTCGGTTGTTTTTTTGGAGGCTGTACAGCGTAAACAGGTCCGAGGAGGTGAATTATTAATTTACAGTGGAGTAACTGCGTCTCGCTCGAGTAAGTTCTCTCTTAAAGAGCTCCCACAGACTGCTGGGATACACAGATATGAAAATGGAGGACTGACTAAGGCTGGAATTGTTAATATAATTTAGGAAAGTAGTTAAAAAATCTAATAAAAGTGGTGATGTTTGAGGAGATCGGATACAATTTACAAATCGGGATTACGAATCTGAATTAGGATCCGGGATTATGAGTCAGGATTATGAGTTGGGATTATGTGTTGGGATTACTAATTGGAATTACGGGTTAGGATTATGAGTCAGGACTACAAGTCAGGATTATGAGTCTGGATGACGAGTCAGGATTACTAGTCAGGATTATGGGTTGGGATTATGAGTCAGGATTATTAGATAGGATTATGAGGCAGGATTACGAGTTAGAGTTACGAGTTAGGATTATAAACCAGGATTATGAATCGGGTCAGGATTATGAGTATTTCTAGTTGGAGTTAGGAGTCATGATTATGAGCTGGGATTATGAGTTGGAATTACTAGTCAGGTTTATAAATCAGGAGTACAAGTCAGGATTATGAGTTCCCCTTCAGGAACTCAAGCTGCGTCGAAACGCTATGGGTTCCCATAGCGTTTCGACGCAGCGTCTCATTCCCTCAGGGAACTAGGGTTATGGTCGTAACCTAGAGACGTTAGGATTATAAATCAGAATTACTTATCAGGATTGTAAATCAGAATTATGACTCGGTTTTATGAGTTCATATTATAAACCGGGGTTATGAGTCAGAATTACTTATCAGGATTGTAAATTGGAATTATGGGTCGGGATTATGAGTCAGAATTACTAGTTGGGGTTACGATTCAGGATTAAGAGTTGGGATTACTAGTCAGAATTATAAATCAGGAGTACAAATCAGGATTATGAGTCAGGATTATAAATTAGAATTATGAGTCGGTTTTACGAGCTGTGATTATGAATCAGGATTATGAGTCAGGATTATGAGCCAGGATTAGGCTGTATGGTTTTAATAAAGTATTTTGGACTGAAAGAGATCAAAAGTATTCGGACACCCGATTTTCTAGCCATATCTGAGTCTTCCAAACTGTTACCCCAAAGTTGGAGGCACACAAGTTGTTTTTGCATCACCCAAACCTGTTCCAGCAGGACAATGCCCTTGTGCACAAAGCCAGCTCCATGAACATGTGGAAGAGCTCCTCCTATAGCGCTATTAAACAATTTTGGAATGAATGTAAACGCTGACTGGACCTCCAGGCCCCCTCACCACTGCTGCCTGACTGGCTGAATGAATCCACAACATCTAGTGGAACATCTTCCCAGAAGAGTGGAGCCTACTACATGAGCAAATGTGGAATGGGATGCCTAAAAAGCACTTAAATCTATTAGTCCACATACTTTTTTGCATCTAGTATAATTTTAGTCACATGGTGTAGTCATGTGACCTATTCAACTCTAAATAAACAGCTCTTGGGTTACAATGCAGCATTGGCAGCTGAGGGAGGTTTTTCAACAGACCTGTTTTGAATCGTCTTAAATGCCTACCTGCTGCTTCTTCTGGACAAAAAACGGAAACAAGAACCCGTGGTCATAACTTTAACAGCTCTTTGATCAACAACAAGCATCCATCCTGCTCCTGGTGTCTCAAAGCCACACCCAGGATCTTTTTTAACCCTCTCAACCTACATGATACAGTATATTTACCTCCAAACATCTCCACTGCTCAGAAATTCTGAGAATTAGGTGACGTCTTCACCTTGATCGAGTGTAAACATTCCTTTTGCAACATGTAGCTGTTCTTTCGGAATTCTTAGGATTCTTGGCGTGGTGTGTAAACAGGTGGATGGATATCTTGCTGGAGAATGAACGAAAGAGGGAGAGAGAGGAAGAGGTGAGCACCGTGTGACCAGACGACTGGTTCCTTCCTCGCCAGCCTGAGAAACAGGAAGCCAAGCTTGTTGTTCCTCCATTATTGTGACTAACAGGAAATGCAGAGGTCTTCAAGAAGGTGGGTGGGAAAGCAGGGGGGTGAGATGGACTTGGTAAGGGGAGTGGTGGGGACATGGCCTCGTCTTGGAAACGGGGTGGGCGGGCGTGTCCTCGACTTGGAAACGGGGTGGGTGGGAGTGGTCTCGTCTTGGAAACGGGGTGGGCGTGAGTGTCCTCGACTTGGAAATGGGGTGGGTGGGAGTGGCCTCTATTTGATAAGGGGATTTATGGGTGGGCATTGCTTTGACTTGGAAAGTGGGAGAGAGAGGTGGGCATGGTCTTGACTTGGGAATTGGGTGAGTGGGTGTGGCCTCAACTTGGAAACGGGACGGTTGGCATGGCCTCAATGCGAATTTCAGATCACATGCTCTCTGATCAACAAACAGGATGGTCGCGGATAAACCCAATGGTTCTGTACTGCCATGCGGAAAGTTGACAAGGGCACTTTAAAGCCATGACCTGCATAATGTGTGTGTGCATGTGTGTGTGTGTGTATGTGCTAATTGTGTTTTTACCCACTACACACACTGTGTTATGTTCTATGTGTCTACCCCAAACAATCCATGTGATTGTTCCATACAGGGATCAAGGTGTTGGGTTTCCACAGCAAACAATGCGATGGAAAGAGCATTCAGACCTTCGTACGGAAACGTTCGGGAACTTTGCGAGGCCATAAAACGGTTGCGAGTTTTACCGCATTGCGTCCGAAAACACAGAATCATCACAACACAAACAAAAGATGATGATTATGTGCAAGTCAGGACCAGTTGAAGACATGAGAAGGCTGAAACCTTCTTCACTGAGAATCGAGTAAACATTAAGTCCACAGTGTACGGGGGCCGAGATGTTTAACTTCAGGACCAAGATCAAGACCAGTGTGAGGGACCAAGACTTTTTGTTTAGTAAGGACCAAGATCAGGACCAAGGGTTAATAGATGAAGTGTACAGTGTACAGGACCAAGACCTTTAGTTTAGATAGGACCAAGATCAAGACCAGTGTGCGGGACCAAGACTTTGAGTTTGGTCAGGCCTAAAATCATCTAAGTCCTGGACCAGGGGTGTTTTTTCTTGTCACATGTACATTAGAGTGAAATATTATATATATTTCAGCAATATATTTAGAAAGTTGGGGTCAAAGCGCAGGTTCAGCCATAATACAGCACCCTGGAGCACAGATGATTAAGGGCCTTGGTCAAGGGCCCAAGAGTGATAGCTTGGCAATACTGGGGCTTGAACCTCCGACCTCTTGATCAGTAACCCAGAGCCTTAACTACTGAGTTACTACTTAATGCACTTGAGTAGGATATTAAACATAGTTTATATTTAAAAGGCGTTGGACTTTGGATCATGACCAAAGGTCATGACTTCTAATCCCAGCCACAGCAAGGGCCACTCCTGGGCCCCTGAGCAAGGCCCTTAACCCCTTAGCTGCTCAGTTGTATGAATAAGATAAATGTAAGTCGCTCTGGATAAGGAAGTTTGCCAAATTCTGTAAATCTAAATGAGAAAAATCAAGGGTATTTAAACACTAACACACACACACACACACACACACACACACACACACACACACACACACACACACACACACACACACACTGTAAATACAGCTGGTCTAAACTAAATTGTCCCCTCAAAAAACACGGCCTATTTCAGCACACACTCTTTCCAGATAAGTGATTGCTCAAGCATTGTCTTCGGGAATTCGGCATAGGACCACCTTCATCCTCTCACTTAATCCCCAACTCTTGGTTTCTCCAGAAGCTCCATGCAATCTTCCAAAATAGTAGACAGAGTCTGTTATTCACACCAGCCTCTGACTTGAGATACGTCCTGAGATTTCATATGATTTATTAGAACAGATAGAATTATTTAGAGAAAATGAAGGGACATTTTTAGATTTTTAAATATGAAAAATAAATAACAAAAAAAAATCTACCATTTTATTAATAGATTTTTTTAATATGCTCGTTTATAATATCATGAATAAACATAAGCTCTTAATTCACTTACCGTTCCCCATTTGCATTATAAGTCACCTGGCTCTTGTATTCAAGTCCCATTGAAAGGGCTGAGGGGGATTTCAGATGCACTACCACCCCCTCATGGACATTCATATAACTGCACTTTCTATTATATTGTACAATAATAGATAAAATAATAGAAATAAGTGTTTGTTTTTTTTTGTTCATTCTTGTACTGTAGTCATTAAGCAGCAAAATGCAGATATAACCGTTTGATCATTTGAGTGCTTACACGAAATAATGAAAAATATAGAGCTGTATATTGTATGTTCTATATATTTTATTGAACATCTATAAATATACTAATTCATTTATTGGAAAGAAAAAAGAAAGAAAATAAAAATTAACATTACTTATGGGGTTTTTTCCAAATGTGTTTTATTTTATTCATATAATCTTTTTTTTTTTAATAACCAGGCAAAATATATGCTAATGTACAGCATAAACATATCCTATGGGCAACAAGGCTGACGAATGCAGCTGATAATCTAAAAATATCCAAATAACTTTAATTACACAAAATACTACTACTAATAATAAAAAATAAACAAAAAACAAAAAAACACCAGAAATCCATTAGAAATTGAGAAAGAAAAAGGAAGATAGTGTGTGTGTATGTGTGTGTGTGTGTGTGTGTGTGTGTGTGTGTGTGTGTGTGAAAGAAAGGCTCAAGAATTAAAATCCCAAAAGTATTGGGACACCTGACATTTCCAGCCACATGTGTTTTTTCTCCAAGATGTTGGCACAAAGTTGAAGGCATGTGATTGTGTAGGACTTTGGATGTGGGAGCAGGACATTTGGGTTGGAAGATGTGGAAGATCCTCTGCTTTAAAGCACATATGGATCCATATATATATTTCCTGTTTATCGTTGTCCTTGTCCTTGCCCCTTTCTAGAAAAAATCACAGGACATTGTGTCTTAATAATGATGTGATATTTAATTGTCCTGAAATAATCCTTTCTAAATATTATATATATATTATTATTATATTATATATATATATATCAATACAGTCATTTCATAACTAGTCAGTGTTTATCAGGTTTTTTGATGATGACTCCAGATTTGAACACTCAATAATAACACTCCATACACTTGTTCCTTGTGCACCGGTGAAGGAGGTGATGATGTCAGATACATTAAATTCATTGCGTAATCTTTATTACACGTGAGAAAAAAGTATTAATCGTATGTAAATAGTAATAAACACATCCTGCTTTAATATATCATGTAAAATAGAATCTAGTAAATCATGAGTATCGTCTCGTATCGTTTATAAGATCAATATATACTGTTATTTATGTCTCTACTCCAACATCTGGAACCAAATTCCATTTGGCCAATAAACCTGATTCTGGTTGAAGAATCGGATGATCTTGTGATTCGAGGTGAGAGTGAGGAGCAGGTGGAGAAGAGCCTGGAGAGGTGGAGGTACATGCTGTAGAGAAGAGGAATGAAAGTCAGAAGAAAGGTGTGAATGAGTGTGAAAACTTCTGTGTAAATTAATAGAGAGTGTGTTAGAGAAGTGAAGAAAAGAGTGCAGGCAGGGGGGAGTGGGTGGGGAAGAGTGACAGCAGGAGTGATTTGGAGGACGTTTTTGGAGACGAGGAGAATGTGATGGTTTGGACTTTTGCAGAGGAGGGACATGGGGTATATTATGTAGTAGAAGAATGCTGAGGATGAAGGAAAAGAGGAAGAGCAAGAAAGAAGTTTATGGATGTTGTGAGAAAAGACGTGTCGTTGGTGTGAAAGAGGCAGATGTAGAGGACAGGGTGAGATAAGAGACGGATGATCCGCTGTGGCTCCCCCTAAAGGCAGAAAGTAGAAAAAGATGAAACAAATCACATGTGCGTGTGCAAATGAATGAGTATCACCTGTAATGAACACACATGGTAAATAAACTAATCGTATGAATTCATCTGTTGATGTTGATGTTCGGACCCAAAGAAAAGGCAGAAGACAGCAAAGAGGGTGAGGAGGAAGAAGTGCTGCAGAAAAACATTCTGCTCTCACACTGTACCTGCTACTACTTATCATGAACAGCAGCTA
Source organism: Silurus lanzhouensis (assembly GCA_039877035.1). Classification (NCBI taxonomy): domain Eukaryota; kingdom Metazoa; phylum Chordata; class Actinopteri; order Siluriformes; family Siluridae; genus Silurus; species Silurus lanzhouensis. The sequence continues at coordinate 688,314 of JBCEWE010000376.1, read as the reverse complement.
TGCTAATTCCTCTCCACTGCTTCTCTTTCTCTCCCCATCCCGAGGCTTCCTGAGGTTGCTCCAGCCCCAGTCACGTCCCACCTCATGAAGATTGTGGACCTTTAAAGAAGTAGATGCCGTACTCGCAAACATCCCAAATGATCTAGGGATGTACCAGTGCCTATTGGATCCCACTTCATGTGGCGTTTGGACACTAGACCTCTTTTGAATGTTTAAAGGCTCTGGCATGGAGAAGCTGGTGTTGGATTTATGATGATCTCAGATGTTGAGCTATTTTATGAGTTGCTCAGTAGCTCCTGGTTCCATAACGTCAACTGACTGTATAAGACTGTAGAAAGAACATTACTCATAATCACACACTCCAGTGCTCATGTTAGTTCTCACTCTCCAGTGTTCTGTAGTGTTTAAAGACTATAATCACACTCTTGATGTCACTAAAATGAGGATGAGGTTCCCCTTTTGAGTCTGGTTCCTCTCAAGGTTTCTTCCTCATAACATCTAAGGGAGTTTTTTCTTCACTACAGTCTCCACGGCTGCTCATCAGGGATAAATACACATCGTTCAACTTCACCTATATTCTGTAAAGCTGCTTTGAGACAATGTCTGCCGTGAAAAGCGCTATAGAAATAGACTTGACTTCAACTGATTCTACCTCGTGTACACGCTGGTCAGTGTGAATAGTGGATTGTGATTGGCTGGAAGGAGTTCAGGTGTGAGTTTAGAGCTTTGAATTCACAGGTAAATAAATGCTCTGCTTATAAACACCTGTAAATATACACATAATAAAATCCAGTTCCAGATCCATCTACAGCTACTGAAGACATTTCCTAATGACCTTCCAAATCTCCATGGAGGAGTTTTGCATGTGGTGGAACTTTTTGTTTGATTTTGTTAAGAGATTGGTATTTGCCTCTTTTTTGAACATCTCATTCCACATTGAATCTTCATTTGTTCTTATAATACGCTCCACTCTTCTGGAAAGATGTTCCACCAGACTTTTAGAAGATTCATGTTCAGTCAGCCACATGGCTTTTAGTAAAGTCAGGTGCTGATGTAGGTGAGGTGAGGAGGCCTGGGGTGTGGTCAGCGTTCACGTTCATTTATGTTCAATAGGGTTGGAGATTTATAGCAGAAGATCTTCCACTCCAGTGCATAGAAAGCAGATCTTCTGCTTGGAAAATTCCATATAGGATAGAACACTGGAGACCAAATTTCAGTAAACATCTCCCAGTGTGAGTGACTGTAGCAGTGCAGATGTGTGCGCAGTGCTTACAGGTGCAAGTATAGTAGTGCAGGTGTGTGTGTGTGTGTGTGTGTGTGTGTGTTGTAGGTACAGGGGTTATTGAAGGTCATGGGAACGAAGCCGTGTTTACGTGACAGCTTCCTATTTAAGCAGGAACATTAATGGCTTCCCTTTTCCCAGGCCGAGCTGATAAGGTACAGCGGGTACAGCTGAGACCGAGAGCTTTCACACATCACCTTCAGTACAGCATGACCTCTGACACACACACACACACACACACACACACACACACACACACACACACACACACACACACACACACACACACAGATTTCTACCATGCACACACTGCACATTCCAGCTCCTGAACTTGGCCACTATTTCTCATGAATCTTCATGAATGTACATTTCTTTGTGTGTGTGTGTGTGTGTGTGTGTGTGTGTGTGTGTGTGTGTGTGTGTGTGTGTGTGTGTGTGTGTGTTGCCCTTCCATCATTCAGCTCAACATATAAAAGTATGTTTTTGAAAGGAGGTTGTCAGGTGCAATATTCCATCTCCAGTGCAGCGTCACAACGAAATTACCCAATGATGTCACAAATCAATTTGCATATTCATGATATCAGCATAAAAATGTGCATATACATTTGCATGTTGCATCAATTACAATTATACTTCCTGAAATCATGTTCAATTCTATTTGTTTTCATGCATGCCACCCAAAAGGGCATTTCATCATGTTTTCTTGCACACTATAGGGCACATTTATACCTTAAAAAAGAAAACACCTGAAGGGCACTTCATCACATTTTTCTCTTACATAGTGACTCCATGGAGGAATCACATGTTCAAGGAGCAGCCTTGAGGGCATTCACATTTCCTCAAATTTAAAGGCATCCTATAGGGCACGTCATTGCATTTTCTAACCCACAGAGGCACCCTAGAGGGCACTCCGATATTTTTCTAAATTAGAGGCACCTTGGAGGGCACTTCATCACATTTGCTCTCACATAGCGACATCCTGTAGGGCATTTTTCACACTTCCACAAATGTAAAGAAACTGTAGAGGGCACTTCATTAACATTTTTTACACATAGAGGTATTTTATAGAGCACTTCTTCACATATGCTCAAATTTAAAGCCACCCTAGAGGGCACTTCTTTGTATTATTCCACACTTAGTGGCAACCTAGAGGGCACTTCGTCACATTTCCTCAATTTTAGAGGCACAATAAAGGACAATCACATTTCCTCAGATTTTCACCCAATCTCATTTGCTCTTACGTAGTGGCACCCTGGTGGGTATTTGATCAAACTTCCGAATGTTTGTGCTAATAAATATGAGCTGACTTTTCAATATAAATTTCCCTTGACTTCATTGTTGCTGTGAGCTTATTGGTCAGAAATGTAATCATCTTTATTGTGTAATATTTTCTTCATGTTGCTCCAAATTTCCCCCAAAATATTTTAGCTGTAATTACAAAACAGTCCACTTGGTGGCGCTCCAATATATCACACAGAACATTCTTCACGGCTCTGTAGAAAGCTTCTTCACCTACAAAAAAAATTGCTCTGATGATCCATGCAGTAACTGTACTGAAGCTGCAGCAGAGTGATGAGAAAAGTGGGCGGGGCTTGATGACTGATTTATTGTGAGAAATCGTCACCAATCTAAACTCCAGCATGTTAAATAGAGAACATCTTGAATCTGAATACACACATGTGGGGTTTGAATATAACTGGAATCACTTTCAAATTAAAGCAGAAGAAGTACAATTTCTGCAGTGAATACGTTTCTAAAGGTCGTCGTTTTTCCACTTCCGTGCATTAATCAATCTGGGTTTCTTCTCCTTCCATCTCCTCATCTCCACATTACCACATCTCCTCATCTCCACATCACCACATCTCCACATCACCACATCTCCACATCACAACATCTCCACATCTCATCATTACTATATTACCACATCAACACATCACCACATCTCCACATAACCACATCTCCACATCTCATCATTACTATATTACCACATCTCCACATCTCCTCATCTCCACATTACCACATCTCCTCATCTCCTCATCTCCATATCTCCACATCACCAAATCTCCACATCTCCCCATCTCCACATCACCACATCTCCACATCTCATCACCACATCTCCACATCTCATCATTACTATATTACCACATCTCCACATCACCACATCTCCTCATCTCCACATCTCCTCATCACCTCATCTCCTCATCACCACATTGCCACTTCTCCTCATCTCCTCATCTCCACATCACCACATCACCACATCTCCACATCACCACATCTCATCATTACTATATTACCACACCACCACATCTCCTCATCACCACATTACCACATCTCTTTATCACAACATCTCTTCATCAACACATTATAACATCTTCACATCTCCTCATCACCACATCTCTACATCACATCTTCTCATCACAACATCTCCACATCACCACATCTCCTCATCACAACATCTCCTTATAAACACATCTCCACATCACCACATCTCCACATCACCACATTATAACATCTTCACATCTCCACATCACCACATCTCCTCATCACCACATCTCTACATCACATATCCTCATCACAACATCTCTACATCACATCTCCTCATCACAACATCTCCTCATCACAACATCTCCACATCACCACATCAACACATCTCCTTATCATCACATCTCTACATCACATCTCCTCATCACAACATCTTTTCATCACCACATCTCCTCATCACCACATCTCCACACCACATCTCCTCATCACAACATCTTCTCATCACCAGATCTCCTCATCACCACATCTCTTCATCACCACATCTCCACACCACATCTCCACATCACCACATCTTTAATGACCACATCTCCACATCACAACACCTTCACATCACCACATCTCCCCATCACCACATCTCCTCATCACCACATCTCCACATCACAACATCTCTACATCAAAACATCTCAACATTACCACATCTCCACATCACCACATCTCCACATCTCCACATCTCCACATCTCATCTTTACTATATTACCACATCTCCACATCTCCTCATCTCCACATTACCACATCTCCACATCACCTCATCACCTCATCACCACTTCTCCACATCTCCTCATCTCCACATTACCACATCTCCACATCACCTCATCACCTCATCACCACATCTCAACATTACCACATTACCACATCTCTTTATCACAACATCTCTTCATCAACACATTATAACATTTTCACATCTCCTCATCACCACATCTCCTCATCACCACATCTCCTCATCATATCTTCTCATCACAACATCTCCTTATCACCACATCTCCACATCACAACATCTCCACATCACCACATCTTCTCATCACCACATCTCTACATCACATCTCCTCATCATCACATCTCCACATCACATCTCCTCATCACATCTCCACATCACCACATCTCCTCATCACCACATCTCCTCATCATCACATCTCTACATAACATCTCCTCATCACAACATCTCCTCATCACCACATCTCCACATCACATCTCCACATCACCACATCACAACACCTCCACATCTCCACATCACAACATCTCTACATCAAAACATCTCCTCATCACATCTCCTCATCACCACATCTCCACATCACATCTCCACATCACCACATCACAACACCTCCACATCTCCACATCACAACATCTCTACATCAAAACATCTCAACATTACCACATCTCCACATCACAACATCTCCACATCACCACATTACCACATCACAACATCTCCTCATCACCATATCTCCACATCACAAAATCTCATTATCCCATCTCCTTATCTCCATGTCTTCACATCTCCTCATTTCCATGTTTTCACATCTCCCTATCACATTTCCACATCTTTTTGTTTTCACATTTTCACATTTCTGCTGCCACAACTCAACACATCCACATCTCCATATCTCCGTTTTCACATCAACACATCCACATCTCATCTCATCATCATCTTCATACCTTCACATCTCCATGTTTCCACGGATCCACATTTTCACAGTGGAACATCTTCACACTCTTCTGGGATGATGTTCTACTAGATTTTGTGGTATAGTTTTATTTCTGTTGCAGAAAACAGCTGATCAATGTCAAAGTAAAGAAGTTAAACAAACAAACAAACAAACAAATAAATAAATAAATGAATAAATGAATAAATGAATAAAATAAATGATGATATTAAACACGTTATGGTTTGAGCTTCTGATTCCCTTGTGGAGGAACCATATTATCATTAAGATAGCAGTCCTTCAGCCCATCAGAAGATCATTGAAAAAGCACTTGGGTAAATACATCTCAGGATGAGTTATTTGTAGCCTCAATTACTGCAACGTCCTGAAACCCTGTTCTCCGTCTGCATCCGAGCTTCATTTAGTGTTGGACAGAGATGAGACCCTGCTGATTGAGGAAACAAACAGTGTGTAATTACTAATTGCTGTCAGATGCAGAAAGAAATTTGGCGTCCTGTCCTCAGAAACTTACACATCAACAAACAATCAACAAACAATCATCAAATCAGGAGGTTCAACCAAATAAACGATAATTTCAGGATATTCCTGAATATACCAGCTGTTCTTCTGCATGTTTTCATCTCATCTCCATGTCTTCATGTCTCCACATTTCCACATCCTCACATTTCCACATCTCCATGTCTCCACATCTTCACATCTGTCTCCACATTCCCATGTCTTCACATCTCCATATTTCCGCATTGCCATATGTCTATGTTTCCACATTTGAACATCTCCATGTCTCCACATCTCCATGTCTTTTTATCTCCACATATTCATGTCCCAACATCAACACATTTCCAGATCTCAATTTCTTAATGTCTCCACATCAACATTTGTCTACGTCTCCACATTTCCACATCTCCATGTCTCCACATTTCCACATCTCAATTTATTCATGTCTCCACATCTACATTTGTCCAAGTCTCCACATTTCCACATCTCCATGTCTCCACATTTCCACATCTCCACGTTTCCACATTTCCACATCTCCATGTCTCCACATTTCCACATCTCCATGTCTCCACATTTCTACATGCAGTTTGCCAGTGTGAGGATTTTAATCAACTTTGTTAAAACCACTGGAGCGTTAAATTACTCACGGAATGTAAAAAAGAGGTCAAAACCAGGAGGTAACGGAAACTTGGCGCAAGGAAAACGGTCTCGGACATGAAGATGTGGTGATGTGGAAATGTGAAGACATGGAGATGAAGAGATAAGATCAAGTCTTGACTTGACTTGAGATGATAAGATTTGGAGATGTGAAGACATGGAAATGTGGAGATTTGCAGACATAAAGATGTAGAGATGTGAAGACATGGAGATGTGGAAATGTGAAGATATGGAAATGTGGAGATGTGAAGACATTGAGATGTGGAGATGAGATGATGAGATGTGAAAATGTAAAGACATGGAGATGTGGAGATGTGAAGACAAAAATGTGGAGATGTGAAGACATGGAGATAGGGAGTTGTAGTGATGTGGAGATGTGAAGACATGGAGATGAGATAAGGAGATGTGGAGATGTGAAGACATTGAGATGTGGAGATGTGAAGACATGGAGATGAGATAAGGAGATGTGGAGATGTGAAGACATTGAGATGTGGAGATGTGAAGACATGGAGATGAGATGAGATGAGGAGTTGTGGAGATGTGAAGACATGAAGATGAGGAGATGTGGAGATGTGAATACACGGAGATGAGGAGATGAGGAAGAAGAACACAAGACAACCGTGAGGTCGTTGCCATGGCAACTGTGACAGGAAGCGGAAATCTGTACGCGAACAATATGTATGAGAGCGTTATTATAAACCTACGCGTTGCTAATCTAGAAAATTCCTCGATCCCTTCCGACCAATCAGAATCCAGAACAAGCTTCATTCCTAACACACTCTAAAGTTGATGATTGCTCTATTTTCGAGTGCCACGAGCGTAATAATAACCGGGGAATAAAGAAACGAAGGTAGACATGTTCTCAAAACTCCAATTCCAAAAGACCCTGAGCTATAATAAACGTAAATCCGCGGCTCTGAAAGCCCATGTGGCGACGGTCATTAAGAAAGCGCAGCAGTGACGAAGCGGGAAAGGTTAGTGACTGCCGGAGTCACACGTCGCTAATGAGGAGAGCTGAGGATCGGACTGTGAAATGTCACGTCGAAGTGGCCTGGGCCTGGCTGAAGGGAAATGTCAAGACGTTGATAAGAGAATCTGACCGAGGGTCTGACTGCTGCACTTGGAGTAATCCATGTGTGGATTAATTTCCTGTGAGTTAATTAGCCCGGCCCTCTCGTTAACATTGGCCGACATTTCTCTACGAATATCATTAGCACAGTCTCAGGAAAGCGTGTTAAGCATTTATAAGCCCTTAAGACTGATATGTGACTTTACCTCACAAACAGCAAGATATATAGCTACATAAATACGTCAGGATTAGGGCTGGCTACCACCAGAGGGCGCCATGATTTTACAATTATTTTGTGTTGCATCTTAAATCGTAGTTTAGAATGAGTGTCTTCCAAATCGTAGAACTTGAATGCTCTTCTATTTTACTCTGGATCCGTGGACAGTGAATATTCGTCACAATTAAGATTAGACAGGACGCATTTTAGGAGGACGTAAATAAAAAATGGCATACACAAGGGAATGACATGAAATGAAATTTCACGCTTCAGTATGAACCTTGTTTTTAAGTCACGGTTCGGTTCAATTTTGGCACAGATTGGGGGAAGAAATAAAAAAAAAATCGTAAATTGTTTTTTTATTATTATTATTATTATTATTATTATTATTATTATTATTATTATTATTATTATTAACATTCTTCAACAACAGTTAACATTTTTTTTTTAACAATTTTAACTAAAACTATTTTATTTTATTTTTATATATTACTTTTAATTTTTTTATTTAAACCAAGCAGGCAAGTGAATCTAAACGAGCACAAATTAAATTGATACAATACAATTGAATAAATGGAAAAATGTAATAAATTTAATGAAACTTTTAAAATTATTACACTTTGTTTGGATAATACAGCATTTATATATGTTTGTGTGTGTTTTTTACATTTAATAATTAATTTTCAATCATTTAAATGGCTGATGGCGAGGGCAGGGCAGAGGGTGCTCACTGGCACTCCCCCTGCTGGTTGCACCCTAGGAAACCGCCTAGAAACAATGCTGAAAACAGCATTTAAAATGAGGAAATGCGCTAGAAATGCAAATCCAGATCGCTTTCCATGAGCTAGCATGCTCAGCACAAGCGTGGGATCATCTCCGATACTTCCAAGCACGGATAATGCTGCATGGAAAAAATATTCACAAAAAGTGATTCTTTAATCCTACACTCCAGCACAAGGCTCTCTGTCAAGATGTCGTGTACTTTCTCTCTCTCTCTCTCTCTCTCTCTCTCTCTCTCTCTCTCTCTCTCTCTCTCTCTCTCCTGACCCTGACAAGCTCCCATGTGATGTCCAGAGTCCAGACGGCGAAACCCAGCCACGTCGGCGTCACTCACGTTTATCACTCTCCGGTGCGCCACGGAAGTCACGCCAGGTCGTGTTTTTCCCCCTCGCAGTCACATTTTCTAAACCTGCAGAACCGGCGTGAAGCCGAGACACGCTGCCGAGAGGAAACGATCCGTGTTCGGCGATCGATCACAATAACCCGAGTAACCACGTTTCCTTTCCCTCCTGCGAAGACGAGTTCGGAGTACTAAATGTTTTCATTCCCTCCATCCTTCCTCTCGATTTGTATTTATTTCATAGACCGCACGGCCGGTAAACAGGAACTCAAAACATTTCTGCGGTTACGGCGATAACGGCCAGCTGAAATGATATCTGATATCACCAGTTCAACAGCGAATCTATTAGCTCTGAGTGCAACACATGAGGTTTTACTAAAGGAATAAAATTAATCAATGCATTTCTCCTTTTTCCTTTTGTCAAATTTCTTTTCTCTGAAAAGAAAATATGTGAGCAAGAGTCAGTACAGGCCATGAGACCAGACACCTAGGACCAAAATCTGAGCCAAAAGCCAGAACCTGAGCCAAGAATCAAAGCCAAGAATCAGAACCTGAGACAAGAATCAGAACCTGAGCCAAGAATCAGAACCTGAGCCATCTTATCTTATCTTATAACCCAAAGCAAGAACCATAACCTAAATTATAAACCATTACCAGAGCCATAACATTAACCAAAAACCAGAATCTAAAACAAGAACCATTAACTGAATTAGAAACCAAATACACATGAACACATGAACCAGAATCTGAAACAAGAACAATAACCTGAACCAAAAACTAGAACCTGAAACAAGCAGTACAATCTAATTTAAAAAGCCATAAACCATAGCAAAAACCATTACCAAAATTATAAACCATAACCAATACCAAGAACCGAAACCTAAACCAGGAACCATAACCTGAACCAAAACCTAAATCAGGAACCAAAAAAATAAACCTAGAACCATAACGTGAACTAAGGACCATAATCTAAAACAAGAAACATCATTTAAACCAAGAACCAGAACCTGATACTACAACCTTAACCTAAGCTAAAAAAACACAAACTGCAGTGAGAACCAGAACCTGAACCAAAAACAAGAACCTGAGCCAAGAACCATGACCATAACCCGAGTCAAAAGGCTAACACAGAAACGTACATAAGTCTCCAAATATTAATAGAGAATAATTTCAGGAGCACGTTTGGTAGCTTTTTTTCTTTCCAGGGGACGTTTTCTTTTCTTCTGGAACTCACTTTCTTTCTTTTCTTTCTGGGGTTTGCTTCCTATTTGGAGCTCACTTTCTAGAGCTATCGTTTAAAGCTTTTTTCAGGAGCTGGTTCTCTGGAGATGTCATTCTGTATATTGTATTCAGGGGCTTTCGTTCTTTTAGAGCTATCTTTCTGTAGCTGGCTTTCTGGAGATCGGTTTCCTTCTGGAGCTCACTTTCTGGAGCTCTCTTTCTAGAACACACTTTCTTTCTGAAGCTTGCTTTCTGGAGTTTACTTAATTCTGGAGCTCCACAGGGGGTTTGCAAGAATCAAATACAAAGTAAGTGAATTGTCTATCAGAATCTGATGTGGGGGAAAAGGATGACAATTGAATTACAATAATCACAAAACACCTCTGGGAGATTTTAAAGTGACACTCATGAAAAAGAAAGAGATAAACGTGTGTGTGTGTGTGTGTGTGTGTGTGTGTGTGTGTGTGTGTGTGTGTGTGTGTGTAATGGGTGTCTGGAGACCAAACACTCTCGAACAACTGTCCTGAACATTATTAAACAATCTTTTATTGTAAACCTAAACAGCTTCCGCACAATGACGGGTCTTAAAACTGTTCAGGATTCAACTAGAAATAAAATAAACTCCTGCTGCTGAAAATCATGAGCACTGAAATCACTGTGACACCACAACCAATCACACACACTGTACTTATTATTATCCATCTGTAGATCTGTTTCAATTCTATAAAGCAAATTAGTTCCTGATCTCAGTATGTTTGTGTGTATTTTAATATTCAGTGCCATACAGTCATGTCAGTGTATAAAATATCAAAATGCTAATAAATAAATAAATAAATAAACAAGCAAATAAATAAATAATTCATAAAGATTTTTTAAATAAATAAATACAATGATGAATGAGTACAATAGACCACAATGAACATTAAATATATTTAAAAAGTTATTTACTTTTACGTAAGCTAAAGCTTGAATACTTAAAAATAAACACACACACACACACACACACACACACACACACACACACACACACACACACACACACACACACACACAAAAAGCCTAAACATTTTCAAAGATTAAATCTGAATAAAAAGTAAAAAAAAAAAAGATTTTCAGACCTGAAATAAATGTGTGAAAGTAAACGACAGTGTGTAATGGAATCACGTGTGAAATGAAATAAAAAGTATGTACCAGATTCAAGTGAAAAAGTAAACCAAAATGACACCCAGAATAACGTGTGAAAATAAATGATGGTATGAACCAGAATAACGTGTGAAAATAAATTACGGTATTAACCAGAAAAACGTGTGAAAATAAATGGTGGTATGAACCAGAATAACGTGTGAAAATAAATGGCTGTATGAACCAGAATAAACGTGTGAAAATAAATGGCTGTATGAACCAGAATAAACGTGTGAAAATAAATTACGGTATGAACCAGAAAAACGTGTGAAAATAAATTACGGTATGAACCAGAAAAACATGTGAAAATAAATTACTGTATGAACCAGAAAAACGTGTGTTACCGTATAAACCAGAATAACGTGTGAAAATAAATGGTGGTATGAACCAGAATAACGTGTGAAAATAAATTACGGTATGAACCAGAAAAACGTGTGAAAATAAATGGCGCTATAAACCAGAATAACGTGTGAAAATAAATGGCGGTATGAACCAGAAAAACGTGTGAAAATAAATTACGGTATGAACCAGAAAAACGTGTGAAAATAAATTACGGTATGAACCAGAAAAACGTGTGAAAATAAATTACGGTATGAACCAGAAAAACGTGTGAAAATAAATGGCGGTATGAACCAGAATAACGTGTGAAAATAAAAGACGTTATTTACCAGAATCACTGTGAAAGTAAACAACAGTATGCACCAGAATCACGTGTGAAAGTAAACAACAGTATGTACCAGAATCACGTGTGAAAGGAAATGACAGTATATAGCTCACACAGGGGAACGTGGACGTGCTACAGCTCCAGTAGAGTATTGACCAGGAGAAGGATTGTAGAGATTATCTAGGAAAAGAAAATCAATCGTGACTTTCTCCTCAGGTCAAAGATCTTATTTCTTGGTTGCGTGGTGCCTCATTGCTCATATTTTCCACCAATAGAATGTCTGTTTTTCAAACAAACAGTCGCACCATTCTCGGGTCACGTGACCTCAGGTTTTTTTAATAACAGCGAACAATTCTTGATGACGGCGTATCGATATTACGTTTTGACTTTTGGATCCGTTTCGCAGATGTCTCGCTTCTCCTCATGCATAAGAAACAAGGGCAGCTGTTACTGCTGGCAAATCAGAGCAAGCTTGTCACATGAAAACATGGTGGGGAAAATGTGAATCGGCTAACCGAGTAGCCTAGCATGCTGCTACATTTGATTTATTACTTCAGCTTTGTATGAAACAAAAACGGGTGAAGACATATTTGCTCTTCAACATCATAAATCTCCTCAGATATGCTCACTAACCCAGACTTGTTTTTCACCAGCAATTTACTCCATGTTTCTTTCTGTTACTTCTGACCTTGAAGTAAAACTGAGAGAAAAATCTGTCACTTCACATTTTCTCAGAAAAGTTGCAGTTTTTATCTCTTGCCTCATTCCTCCTTGAGCTAGAACAGAAATTCTGACCAATCCCACACATTCCTGCAGGAATTTTAATGCAATCCCATGCATTAAAAATGGAAATGAGTGGGATTGCCCAGAATTCTTATAAAAATTGTGGGATTGTTCAGAATTCTTAGATGAATGATTGGTGACATAGGTGGGAATAGTTGGGATTGGTCAGAATTCCTGTGTGAGAAATTTTGGGATTGGTCAGAATTCCTGCAGAAATCCTGACCAATCCTACACATTCCTGCAGGAATTTTGATGCAATCCCATGTAGGGTTTCTGCATTTCTCACACAGGAATTCTGACCAATCTAAACAATTCCTACTTATTCCACCAATCATTCCTTTAGGAATTCTGATCAATCCCACCATTTCCATAAGAATGCTGGCCAATTGCATAAGAATTTTGGCTAATCCTACCCAATTCCATTAGAATTCATGACTAATCCAATTTATCCTGAGGAAATTCAGACCAATCCTGCCCATTTTTATAGGAATTCTAAGCAATCTCACCAATTCCCACATGAATTCTGAGCAATCACACCCATTTGTGAATGAACTTAATCACTCCCCTTCATTCCGGCAGGAATTTAACCAACTCCATACATTCCAACAGGATTTCTTTGTAATCCCACCCAATTTTGTAGGGATTCTAACCAATCCCACAAATTCATGCATTAATTTTGATCAAGCTTTTTTTTCACAAGAATTTGTCAAACATCACCCATCCCCACAGGAATTTTCGTATAATCCCAGCACATTTCCACAGAAATTCAGCCAATATCTTTATTTCCAGAGAAATTCGGACCAATCCAACTATTCTCACAATAATTCTGACAAATCCCACCATTTCCACAGGACAATAAAATTTAGACCACTCCTATCATTCCTACAGGAAAGGAAACCAATCCCACCATTTCAATTTAATTCAATTCATTTTTATTTGTATTGCGCTTTTAACAGTGAACATTGTCTCAAAGCAGCTTTGATAATGAAGTAATAAAGAATAAATAAGATGTTGTTTATTAGTGTAATTTTGTCCCTGGTGAACAACTGTGGCAAGAAATAAATTCCCTTAGATGGCATAAGGAAGAAACCTTGAGAGGAACTAAACTCAAGAGGGAACCCATCCTCCAAACCAACCATCCGAATGTCCATTTATTACAGCTAAACGATGTTGAGGTGCAGTGATGGTGATCAGATGCAAACTGTAGTCCTGAGTCAGTGTAGCAGACTGTTGACATTAACTACAGTCCAAATCCATCCTCAAAGCTCCTGTGTTACTTTGTAATTTAATTTCCACAGGAATTCATGAAACCTTTTCTCTTCCCACAATAATTTGGACCAGACATTTTTTATAGAAATGATGGAGTGCTAACTCAGTGGGCAGGATGTTGGGATGACTTCTGTTGGACTTCCCAGCTTCACCTAGCTACCACTGCTGGGTCCACCAGCAAGACTCGTAATCTACAATCGCAAATTTAATTAATCAAATCTCACCTATTTTTACAGTAATTAAAATAAATACATAATATATATATATATAATATATATATATATATATATATATATATATATATATATGAAATAAGCACAGGTCAGTGAAAAATAGTAAAATGATAAAAAAATTATAATAAAAAAATAAATATATGTACAGTATAAACTTATCAAATAAGTATAGGTCAGTGTGGGTTCAGCATTTGTAACTTTTGTATAAAATCAGACACATACATAGTTTATGGCAATAAAAATATATATTTTGGCTTGTGGAGTTGTAGCTATGGTGAAAAATGTCATTTTATTTATAGATTAAATTTTTTCGTTCCCCATGTTAAATAAATAAATATATTAATTAAAGTAGGTAATTGGTTTTTGGCTCCAAATGAACAGAAAGACATTTCCTTTACATTTTGTCTAACAGTTCCCACAAACATCTTTCAGAGTCGATTCCCAACAAAGGCTTCTGCAGGAACGGGAAACTTAAAATAGGCTCCCAAGTGCTAATGCTCAGCCTGAGGTTATCTGATTTGCGAGGAATGGAATGGCCTTGTTTATTTATTGTTGTTCATTTCTTTATTTACAAGTAAATTAGCAAATGATGTAATCTGGGCAGATGATGTCAATAGCGTTGAGCCTGTGGGCTAATTATATTTCAGAGATAGTGCTTGAGTCACAGTTTGCTTTAGGAGCATCATTCGCAGTGGAAATGTCTCGACTCATTCATTCAACAAAAGGATGGAATAAGTGTGTAATTCACCGCTAATAGTTGATGAGGTTGGGTTTGTTCTCTTCTCTCGGCAGGGGGTCGTCTTCAACGCTGTAGATCCCATGTACATTTGATCGTGTGAGGAAGGTAAGATTTTCCCTACCGGCGGGAGAATCGTGTATTTGCAGTTCCACCATCTCACTTTTAATGGTCTGCTCTATCTGGAGTCAGGCATTGGATAAAATTCAGTACAGAGCTGTACTGAAATATTAAAGGAGGATTCACTCTTCTTACTTTGAAAAGGAAGTAAGTGTGCAATGAAACAATACATTCAATAGTAAATTTATAGGACTGTTCAATCTCTAGATCTCAGGTGGCTGCCAACAAATTTCCTGACAGAGTGATAAGGAACTTCAAATCTCAAACCTGGAATGCAGTCCATGATACCCCACCCCCCTTTGCTGCTCCCATTAGGGGTTGCCACAGTGCATCATCCGTCTCTATACCCCCCCTGTCCTCTACATCTGCCTCTTTCAAACCAACTACCTGCATGTCTTCCCTCACCACATCCATAAACCTCCTCCACTAGTCAACACATTTCCATCTCCATCCTTTATTGCTCTAACTTGCAGCACATCCTTCCCAGCTCGGTTCCTCTGCCTGGACAATCGCTACAAATCCTTTTCTCCTTTCTTAGTGTCCAACTTCTCCTACAGCTTCTCATATGCCTTTTCCTTGGCTTTCGCCACATCCCTCATCACTTGCTGCCGCATCTCCTTGTACTTCGGGCCTACATTTCTCCAACCTTTTCTCCTTGCTCTCCTGCACGTCCTCATTCCACCACCACGTCTCTTTGTCTGAAGTAATTCTAATCTTTTCTTCATCACTAAAGAAAAGTTTGTGCCATCTTACTAACACAGAACATTTGATAAATTCCTTCCTCCTAAAGGATTTCTGTTTGACCAATTCTGTTTGACCAATTCACTCTCACATGGATTCTGACTAATCTCATCCACTCATTAGTGATTCTGGCCAATTTCACATATTCATTCAGGCATTCTGACTAATTCCACCCAATTGAGCAGGAATTAAGACCAATCCAACAATTCCTATAGGATTAAGACTAATCTTACCTGCTTCGACAAGGATTCTTTCCAATTCCACCCAATTGTGCAGGAAATATGACCAATGGCATTATTCCCATAGAATTCTGCCTAACCACACCAGCTCACACAGAAATCCAGACCAATTCCACACACTCCTAAAGGAATTATAACATTCCTACTGGTCAGTGAAATCTTTCACCAATCTCTGCCACTTCTCCAGAAATTTTGACCAAATCCACCCATCAGCATAAATATTTTATTCTCAAGGAACTTTACCTGTACCTGACGACTCCCACAGTAAGCCTGACATGTTCTAAATGGCCATAAAATGTAAAAACGACAAAGAATATGGTTTTCCTCTTACGACATTTTAAAAGACCATACCAGCTAACAGATTTTCTTTCAACACTACTCATATTCCAGAACACTCTCTCATGATTAATATGTGAGGAGAATTAACCAGATGCTGTGTGGCTTATTCCCTGTGTTGTTCCCCGGTGCCCTATTCCAGACAGATGTGACAAATACGGCGTGGATTATCACTGGAATTATAATGATTAAAAAGTGCACTGGGATATTGAATGAATTACCTCAGCTATAAAACCCCTAAACACCACCACCACCACCACAGTGTGTTGGGCTTCAGTGAGGAGGAAAGGTAATGTAGATTCCATCTCTGAAGCATAAAAGGAAATAAGAAAGGCTGACCTTTTTCTCCATATGCTCCATAATGACGTAAAGCCCATTGGAGTCACACCCAAGTGAGTTATTTTTTTGTTGAAAAACAGCAGAATTAACAAGTAGTGAACCATCAGAGGAAACTGATTGTAAACATGTGAGGACTCAAATATTGACCAAATTTCAGCACTTATGATTACAGTCAATTCTTTTTAACAATTTACATAGTATTTTTCTGCTATTTGAGTTTCTATAGTACTTGAAGGTGCACTAGTCTAGATTAGACATGATTGGTTCTAGAGCGGTAAGCAACAACATTGGAATGATTTTTTTAAACATGCCTCCTATTCTGTGGGTGACCATTGTATTGTAGGCATCCAATAGCTGCTGAGAGGCCAAGTCATGGAAAAATCCATTGTGGCTCATAAATTGCTATCTTTTGTCTATACAATCAAGGGCAAGACTAATGATTTGTTGCCTGTAATTTTCAATAATGAAGAATATAAATCTAAACAATGGTCATATCGACTCAATACCACAATGCAGTCTATAAAAGTTGGATTTCTGCTGCTTGCCCCCTCCAATACCAAACAATCAGCCATTGGGAAGAAATAAAGAAAACCGCAAGTGCTCACCTGTGCTGCAGTGTTTGTTGCTTCTTATTGCTTGTTTACTACCATTTATACATCTGATCAAATGCACATTATCATCTTGTGCTTGTAAATATTATAACCAGCTAATGCTATGCTAATTCCTCTCCACTGCTTAGCTCTTTCTTTAGTGGTTGTGCCCAGAGTCTTGTCCCACCTCATGAACATTTCAGACCTTCAAAGAGAAGATCAGAAATCCGAATCCGAATTTTTTTTTTCACCAAGTATGTTTTCACTTACGAGGAATTTATTTTGGTGGAAGAAAATTCCAGTATTAAAAAAAAAATATTACAATAAAATCAAATGAAATTAAATGAAATTAAAAAGTGGTATTGCACATTTATAAACAAATCAATATAAATAAAAACAAATATTATTGCACAGAAAAATACAGTTTTTTTTTCTGGTGTTTGGTGCTCTCTAGCGATGACCACAAAAAAGCTTCAAAAAGTATATGGCTTGGATGTGAGGGATCCAGAGTGATTTCCAGAGCCCTTCTCTTTCCTCTGGATGTATACAGATGCCTGAGGATCCTGAGCTATCTAGAGATGTTTCAGCACCAGTTGGACCAGTGGAAGATTTTGGACATTGGACTTTGAGAATGAACGAACTCTTAATTAATACTCAAGATAACATTCTACATATGCTGTGCAGGGGGAATATTTTGAAGGTGATGGTGTGGAAAACTTAGAGAAATATAGTACTTACTTGTAAACAGAGCGAGTCTCCAAACTTTTGAATACCACCTCGTAGATACTCTATCTATCTATCTATCTATCTATCTATCTATCTATCTATCTATCTATCTATCTATCTATCTATCTATCTATCTATCTATCTATCTATCTATCGAGCGCTACATTTATGAAAGTTGTGTACAAAATATTGACATTAAATTATAGAAAACTGGCAGAAAATGAGTTTATCAGCTATTTTACGTTTGATCTCATAGATTGTTTCATATGTGGTGGGAAAAATTGACCCCACTTCCAATGCAAATTGTCACTCTATCAGATTTTCCCATTTTTGTTCTATTTGTTTATGAGAAACCGGACCTTCACCCAAGTGGAGAAAAAAAACATTAAACAATAAACACATGCCGGATTTCCTGCAGCGGCGTGTTCACATCCGAGATTGTATAGAGTGTGAGTGTGTGTGTTTATGTGTGTGAGAGGCAATGTTGTTTCCATGGTTGCGTGTGTAGCATGAGGTAATATTACCATATAGATGAGCTGTATGCGAGTGTCATTTTCATTTCGATGAAGAAAAGCAGGAACTCCGGGAGGTGATGTGCAGATGTATGGCAGATGAGCGTTACACAGATGTGGAAAGAACATCGTACTCAGTGAAGTGTGAAAAAACGTCCTCTTTGTCGTTAGGACGAGTGCGAAAGGTCGGAAATAAGGGCATAAGTAAATTCAGAATAAACAGGTACTCATAAAGATGTGAATCATAGGAAGTTTTTATTTTTGGAATCCATCTCCCCTGCATTGCATCACACTTTCTGTTTTGTTGGTCCAGTCCTGCATCTTCTTACTTGATTGTGTGCACCTGGTTTGTGTTACTTCTTGATTAGATTGTTTTATCAAAGATTTTCCTCATCACTTTGTTTATCATCTTCTCCCTGTTTTTCCACGTGCCCCTAAATATACACAATGCTAAGATTTTGTACATTTACATTTTCATTCATGGAATTTTGCAGAAGCTTTCAGAATGCAGAATTGTCCAGAGCGACTCAATAACTTTTATTAATCTTATTTATTCACCCTTACAAAAAGAACCTACAGGAATCCTGCAGGAATTATGAAATCTTGCAGGACACACTGACAATATGTGCAGGAAATTCCTACGGGTTTTAGAATGGATCCCTCAAAACAACAAAAACATACAGCAACATCTACCACACTTTACAGGAATCCTGAAGGATTGGTACTGTTTCTGCAGGATACCTGCTGGAATCTTACAGGAATTATGAAATCCTGAAATGCAGCCCAGTAATTGTAGGTGGGGGACAGACATCCCCACCCTGATGAGTGGAATCAATGTAATTTCAATTACCAGGGGATATAATATTCCCCCCAATAAAGTGACTACAGGAGCACTGAACTTCACCCCAGAGTCATCCAGCATTACCAAAGTCGTGCCCCAAAATGGAGGGATTATGACCCCTTCTGGAGACAGTGGGAATGTGCTCCAAAACGTCCTCAACTACAGCCACTATCAACCAGTGGCAAAAAGCGGGACACCACAAAAAATGATAATAATAAAAAAAGAAAAACCCAAACAAAAGCAGAATAAACAACAACAAAGGAAGAAACAACTCAATAAAAACAGGGGGTATTTTTGCAGCAATAATATACAAATTATTTCAATTACTGAGATTATTCCATGACTTGGAAAAGGTCTCCACACATTCGGAGGAGGAACCTAATACTTTCTTGAGGCTCACACACTTTTTTCTGCAATGTAGTCAAGCCGGCTAGTGTGACGCTGGGGACAAAAGACGCCCTGGAAGGAAATGCCCATAATTGGCCCAACCCTAACCTAACCTCAACCCCAACCCCAACCCCTATCCCTAAACCCAACCCCAAACACTATTCTTAAACCCAACCCTAACCCTAACCCTAACCTCAACCTAACCCCAACCACAATCCCTAACCCAACCCTAACCTCAACCCTATACTAACCCCAACCCATATTACTAAACCCTAATCTTAAACCTAACCCAACCCTTAACCCTAACCCCAACCTTTATCCCTAAACCCTAAACTCAACCCTAAACAACCCTAAACCCTAACCTCAACCCTCTATCTAACCCTAACCCAACCCTAACCCTAACATCCACCCCAACCCCAACTACAAACTTAAATTCTAAACTACAAAACCTTCCCATAAACCAAACACCACTAAAATCAACAATTGTTTGACAAGAAATCTAGATGGGATGAGAGCTATGTTTCAGGATGGTATTTTCAGGATCTGGCAGGTTTCTTGCTAGGTTTCAATATATATATTTATATATATATTTTTTTTTTGTGTTCCCAGTTTTTCCCAGCAGCAGATGTCACCAGAGTGTTCCTGAGTCCCTCTTTAGCTCCTATAATCTCCACCTGAATCTCGTTGTCAATTTTTTTTTTGCTTTATTGTTTTCTGGTAAGACGTTTTTTCACCTTTGATTTAAGAACTGACTGGAATTGCTGTTGTGTCATATTTTCTTTAGACCTGAATTTTGGGAAGTTTAAAATGACCTGTTTTCTTGTTTTGTACCTTTTTGGACTTTTAAATAAAGAATGGATCTTGTGTCATTTCTGAATGTTAAAATATTGAAAGTAATATTTGAATTTTTGGTGAAATCAATTCATTTATATTTCTGTTTAACCTATAAAAATATTACATACATTAAATATTTAGTTCACATTAATTGTACACTTGGTGCAGATAGTTAGCAAAACAATATATATATAATTTTTGAATATTGTTTAATTGTTCTTCTTATTCTTGAATAGTTCTTTCTAATAATTGATGCAGATGAAAACGTTTCCGTTCCGCCTTCAGACACGGATTGGGGTTGGTCATTGCATTACGCTCCTACATTTTGACACGGAGTAATTCCGGCGTGTCTCAGGCTGAACAGCTAATTGCATGTTATAGACACCCCGAGCGCTAACAAACGTACACGCTCTTCGTCTTGTTCCTTCTCCTCCGCATGGCAGAGATTATAACCTTCCACACAGCAATTATCCTCTTTATTCATTCCTTCCATTTTTCCACCAAGAAGCTGCACATAACTCGCAATTGTTCTGATAACCAAGACGTTCCCTTGTGCGAGCGATTTCATTGCCTGTTTATTACAGACATGAGACAAGTTTCAAATCATTGTTCATCATGGTTTATTACATTGTTATTAAACAGAAACACTGAAGTTTTCATCATGACATTTAAACACCTGTGTCATTAGAATGGTGTAAGAGTATAGATATTAATTACTACAATAGGACATGGACATACACGACTATGTTTGGTGAGTGTTACAGGATGTTGGTGCATGATGTGGAGGTGGAGAACATCCGGAAGGTGTAGCGTTAGAAAGTCCTCACACTTTGCCGTGGATTATCACCTTATATATCACACTCACTTCCCTGCTTTCAGGAGTTCAAGCTGTTACTGATGTCTGCAGGGTGAAACTGACTGAATGAATCAAAAGAACGCTTCATTTTCATTACGCATTTTATATACGCAGAGTTACAGCTAGAAATCTGCTGCTCCTAATCACACCCAGAGATAAAGTAGTGCCAGATTACATTCATATACATGAGTTTTAATAAATAACTATTACAGACAGGGTGTGTGTGTGAGCAACATGCATCTGAGGTCCGTCTTTACTAATAATAAAGCTGTTGGAGTTCACTATAGGTGCTGTTTTTTTTTCTATTTCTCAATTTTCCTTACGTTTTCTGCTCCGTTTCATCTCCAAATTCAACTTGTGCCTCAAGCTGTTATTTAAAATGACCATATTCACTATTTAACTTCCAGCACACGCAAAACTCCTCCATAGAGCTCAGTAAGATCAGGAAATGTGACAATGCTACGATAGCTGTGGATGGAACTGGGTGTTATTATGTTTATGTTACAGGTGTTTATATGCAGCAAAGTTATTTAGAACTTAATTACCTGTTACTCTGAACTCACACCTGAACTCCCTTCAGCCAATCACAATCCAGTATTTACATCTGAACTCCTTCCAGCCAATCACAGTCCACTATTCACACATGAACTCCTTCCAGCCAATCACAATCCACTACTCACACCTGAACTCCTTCCAGCCAATCACAATCCACTACTCACACCTGAACTCCTTCCAGCCAATCACAATCCACTATTCACACCTAAACTCCTTCCAGCCAATCACAATCCACTATTCACACCTAAACTCCTTCCAGCCAATCACAATCCACTATTTACACCTGAACTCCTTACAGCCAATCACAATCCACTACTCACACTTGAACTCCTTCCAGCCAATCACAATCCACTATTCACACCTAAACTCCTTCCAGCCAATCACAATCCACTATTTACACCTGAACTCCTTACAGCCAATCACAATCCACTATTCACACCTAAACTCCTTCCAGCCAATCACAATCCACTATTTACACCTGAACTCCTTACAGCCAATCACAATCCACTACTCACACCTAAACAGCCAATCACACTGACTGTAAATGCACCATAAAGATGTTGAAATCGTTATATTTAACAACAAGCATCTGACGCCATGACACTTTGTAACCACGACAACATGCATGAATTGCTAAGCATAATAGCATCATGTCAAATGTAATGTTTTGCATTGCCAGATTGTAGCTAGCATGTGTATAATTTACTGTATATTGATACAATGTGTGAGAAATTCCTTGTTTCTGATTGGTGCATGTCGTTATTTTTCTCATCGGTAGCCTCGAATCAGATTTCCTCCAGTGGGGTTACTCGAGGTCATTGTTATGTGTTAGACCGAGTGTTAGAATGATGCAGGCGATGAATTTAAAGCAGCGCGGTTGCGATACAGTACACGAGCTCCTGTGGGGTGCAGACTTCACACCGATCCGTTATTTCTGTACTCTTTCTTTCGCCGCATGACGATGACTCATTCATGCACATGAGCTTCTTGTTTAAGCTCTCACTCAGAGTCTCGCACTTCAGCTGTGTGCCGGAGATCCACCGCGGACTGGGTCCAAATGTAAAAATATCTTGCCTACGTCGTGATTTTATATTATATAAAAAAACACTCCATGAACTTAACAATGACACATTGAGAACTTGAAGCTTTCCGACTGGTTATACGCAATAACATGGTGGACTCGGTACTCAGTGCGTTCCTGCACTGCGCGGAAAGAACTAATCCCCTGCTTCACTAAAAGCACCGGAAGTTCAGGCTTCTGAAGTGATTTCAGTGTAAAAAGTAAAAGTAGTGATGTACTGTAGGAGAACTCTGTGTAAATAATGGAAGAAGGTCAGGGTTTTTTTCTCCTACACAACACACCTTTATAAGGAAAGAATAGTCTATAGTTATGCACACAGTGAGAAAACCCTCCCTCCACAAACACACACACACTTTCTCACTCCATGGAATTACACTCATGCTCTCGGCATTGTTTTCTGACATGCTGTAAAGATATTAAACATTCGAATTGTAGCAAAGGAAAAGTTTCACCAGGAACCAGAAACATCAAGGTGATGAGCGACTCATGTGACTCGGTCATGTGATGTGATGGTGCTGATGGGGGGATGTGGTAGCTCAGTGGTTAAGATGTTGGACTCCTGGTCAGAAGGTCATGAGTCAGATTTCAGCACAACTAAGCTGACACTGCTGGGTCCTTGGTCAAGACTCTTAACCCCAGTGGTATAAATGCAATAATTGTACGTCTGGAGAAGAAGATCTGCCAAATGCTGTACATTTAAATGGATAAAAAAAGCACCTGTTTTCATACAATAATTAAATGAAAGATTGGCAAGTTGATTTAAGGAAGGTGGTAGTTTGGTGGCTACTGTTGGGCCCTTAACAAAGGCCCTTAACCTTCAACTGCTCAGTTGTAAGTTGATCTAGATAGGGGCGTCTTCCAAATTCCATAAAAGTAGTTTACCTTTATATGTTAGCATACATTTTGTCACTACATATATACATAGATATGTGTGCATATCTATCTATCTATCTATCTATCTATCTATCTATCTATCTATCTATCTATCTATCTATCTATCTATCTATCTATCTATCTATCTATCTATCTATCTATTTGAATGTGAGTTAAATGACGTTTTAAAGAAAGGAGGAATCGTCAATCTGCCAAATAATGAAAGATAATAAGACTCTGAAGTTTAAATCCCGGCCACACCAAGCCATGCCACTCCTGGGCCCCTGAGCAAGGCCCCTAAACCCATAGCTGCTCATTTGTTTGAATGAGATCATTGTAAATTGCCCTGGATAAGGGCGTCTGCCAAATGCTATAAATGTAAACAAATGACAGATTGGAAAGTAAATTTCTGCAGTGTTGAATCATTTGTAAAATAAATGACGTGTGAATATTAAAAATAAATAAATGGTAAAAAAAAAAATTATTTCAATAAAATAAACCTGACATTATATTCAACATTGAACAGACTTAAAAAAATCCCATTTGGTTAATGATGAAATTTCAGCTGTTTAATTCCGAGGTACTATTTACGTTCTTTTACCCCAGGGCAGATGATCGGAATGGGTTTCCTGATTGGCAGCTAATGACTGCTCTCCGGGTCTCCCGGGCTCCTGACCAGACAACCTCATTAGTGATAATTGGTCAGTATTTTTTCAGAATGCGAAGTGAGAAACTAAAGAATCCACACGAAGTGGTGCGTCTGAAAGCATTAACTCACGTCCTGCACTTCCTGTGGTTCGTTCCTGCGGTGCAGCTGGTGTTGCTTTCGTTCCGAAAAGACGTATTTGCATTTCATTAAAATAAATGTTATACATAAATTCACACTGTTTCGATTCCGCTAATGCTGAGATGCTGTTTATATTTATTTATGAAATGTCACGCGGATTTACTAAGAAGCTCTACCGAGTGTCACTTCTTTCTTACAGCCGACAAAAAAAGTGCTAAAACATTCACTTAACGCCTGCGATGTAAATTAATATAATTAAAGAGCAGGAATTTCATTTGCAGAAGCTTTTATTTTTCCAGCAATGGAGCACGAAATTATGTCATTTAAAATGTCTTAATTATCTTAATGTTAAGTAAAAGCTCAGAAGTTGTCAAAAATTAGGGCTTTGTGTGATTAAAGGTTTATCCACTCTTCTGAGAAGATGTCCCACTTTATTATGGAGATTCATTCACCCACAAGGGTGTTAGTACAGTCAGGTATTGATGTAGGTGAGAAGGTAAGGAGGTCTGGGGTGCAGTCAGCATCCCCCTTCATCCAAAAAGTGTTCAATAGCTCTATAGCAGGAGATCTTACACACATTTCCAACCCATGGAAACAGATCTTCATGTCATGCTGGAACAGGTTTGGGTTTTAGTGAAGTCTCAAGTGAAGGGAAATGTTCATGCTGCTGCATCCAAAGACGTCTTAAACAATTGTGTGTACAACTTTGTACAGGAGTAACAGTTTGAAGAAGAACCACATATGGTTCACACAAGTGAACATTTTGTACTCAAAGTTGATGTTAGAAGCAGGAAAAATGGACGAACGCAAGAAGCGAGTTTGACGAATTCTGGCGTCTAGACGTCTGGGTCAGAGCCTCTCCAAACTGCAGGTCTTGTGGGATGTTCCTGGTCTGCAGTGGTCAGAATCTAAAGTGCTCCAAGGAAGGAACAGTGGTGAACCGGCGACAGGTTCGCAAAGGCTGGTCCATGTGGTCCGATCTAACAGATGAGCTTCTGTCGCATAAATTGGTGAAGAAGGTTAATGCTGGTTCTGAAAAAAAGGTGACAGAATACGCAGTGCATCGCTGTTTGTTGCGTATGAAGCTACATAGCGACAGACCAGTCAGGGGGCCCAGGTGGTCACAAGGTTATGTCTGATTAGTATTCTTCATAATGTGATTATATACAATGTATTTTTAAACCAGGTCACTGATCATGTGTGTGTAGGTTTAGGTGTGCTCAATCAGAATCAGGGCATCTGTAAACATGAAGGTTCTGATGAGTGTAATCCCTGGTGGCCATGTTTGTAGGCTGCGATGTTCATAGGGATTGGAGTTTGAATTTGCTGACCAGGACTTCGACCAAGAGAGAAGAAAAGACAAAGAAACAGAGAGAGAGAGAGAGAAAGAGAGAGAGAGAAGAGAGAGGAGAGAGAGAGAGAGAGAGAGAGAGAGAGAGAGAGAATGTATAATTGCATTCATGAGACAGAAAATCATTTGATATGGAGTAGTATTTCTTTATTTCTTCACGTAATAAATAACGTTCGTTTCTGCACACCTCAGGACGTCTGTCAGCCAATTAAGTACTTGTGTTCTCTCTCTCCGGTTTACGGCTTCACACGGACCCTGAGGCTCTGAAGGTTTTTCATGACTTTTATATGATCCGAGCAAAACGCTGCAAAGCTTTTCACCCTGAAGGCTCCAGTGAAAGCCCAGAGACTTTTTATTTTTGCCCGAGGACAGATTTTTTCACAGCTGCTAAAGTGAAAGGTTCTGGCAAATTTAGCATCACAGTCCAGAGCTGGTCCGCTGTAGCCTGAGGCGAGAACTTCTTGATTAGCTAATCAGGGATTTCAGGGATATTTACATGTAGACGTGTTGAAGAACGCTTTGGTGGCAGACCACACCATTTTTGCATACGAGCAAAAGTATTGCAACTGAGACTTCGCTAACATAACCACACGGTCGCATTCTTCTTTTTTGATGCTCACACACACACTCACGTTTTGCAGTTACACGTTTTCCGTCAATTCTCTCATGGGATTATAATGTTCCTCATCCCTCGTTCATCTCTTCAGCTAACTTTGCGTTGATCGCTATCCGAGCTACTCAGGACTAGCGCCACGTTTCTCTCGGTTCTCCTCAGACACCATACCTGTGTAATTAATGAAACAAAACGCCATCGCTAATCCACCTCCCTGTTCATCACGACGTCCCGTCACGCCCCACTCTAGAAGGAACCAGTGGGAGCATGAGGGATATTTGCTAATGCGATTCTGGTCATAATTAAAAGCGTGTCAAAGATCTCAAATTGTAAATTGAAGTGGGCGTGGCTCGGATGACTGGTACCACAGAGGCGGGTTTATTAATAATGCTGTTCACACCTGCACTGATTTGTTATCTGTCTCTTCTATAATCATATTTTCCTTCTTCTGGAGATACACTATATAGGCCAAATGTATTGGGACCACTGCATTATTAAATCTAAGTTTAAGGGCCTTGTTTAAGGGCCCAACAGTGGCAACATGGTGGTGGTGGGAATTGCACTCACAACTTACTGATCCAAAGTCCAGAGTCTTTACCACTTAGCCTCCCCTTTTTTTCAGGATTTCTTTTTGTTTTATGTAAATAAAAAATTGCACAGCACAAAATATTCTTTTTATCCATTTATTGTTACTCAGACTTTTCATGACCCATTCCGACTCACCATATGAGGTTCTTTCTCAAATTTTGCCCTAATTTAAACTAGGAGACCCAAACCTGCTTCCAACATGACAACGCCCCTGTGCACAAATCCAGCTCCATGAAGATCTGCTTAACATGGGTTGGATGTATGAGAAGGATCTCCTGCTTTAGCTTCTCATTTTACTGCTTTATCTCATCTAAATGAGTACCTGATTTTACTAACACACTTGTGGGTGAATGAATCTTCACAAAATTCAGTGGAACATCTTCCCAGAAGAGTGGAGCTTTTAATGACAGCAAATGGGGACTCAGTGTGGAATGGGATGTTGGACATAGGGATTGGACCTTGGAATGGCAGGCCTTGAGTTCAAATCCCAGCACCACCAAGCTGCCACCGCTGGGTCCTTGAGCAAGACCCTTAACCCTCAACTGCTCAACTGCTTATAAAGTAAGTCAGTTGGTCAGGTGTCCACAAACATAGTGTATTTCTGTTTTTAAGAAGAAACAAGTAGTTTTATGGACACTTAGTTTGAGGTAAAGCAACACACACACACACACACACACACACACACACACACACACACACACACACACACACACACACACAATGGGGACTTGTTCAATTTCTTTGCCCTATAAAGTGTTGAAGAAAGTAAGCTTTTTCACTGTAGGGATATCAGATATCAGATGAATGTAAAGCCATAGCACTCTTTTGCGCAAAGCTAGCTAGCGTGAAATGGTCACACAGCTTTGTTTTGCAGGTTGCCACGGAAACCTGTTTATCTAGCATTACTTTGATATCCGAAGGGGACTTGGACCCTCCGTAAAGAATGCTTCAAAACTCGCTCGATGCGTTCAGTTTCCAATCAAAACATCTACTTTTCTATTTCCAGATATTTCAAGTGTACAGCACTTTGATGCTGACATTTTTTATTTTTTTCCCCTTTGATGAAACTCCTCTTTAGTCTCACGCCGCGATGAGAAAAACGACGGCGAGCCTCACAGGGAGGCGGTGCTTATCTGAGCGGATCAGACAGCGCAGGGATTGGTGGTGTCTTTCTTTTTTCAGCCCAGAGTGCTTAGAGCAGATAAAACGTTTTGGCCCTTTCTTGCGATTATCTTGGCGTGGAAGAAAAGCCTTTTCTGCTCGCTACTGTCACAGCCGGAGAACTTTATCTTCACCAAGTCGTTTATTTCCTGAGATCAGATCGTGAGGGCGGGTCGTCGCCAAAACGCTGGGAAAATGTACAGGGCTGGTATATATGTGTGTGTGTGTGTGTGTGTGTGTGTGTGTGTGTGTGTGTGTGTGTGTGTGTTAGCACCATAGAATGACAAGGTGTACTTCTAATGTAACATGAAGCATCTGTAAAAAGGAAACGGGAGGCTTTTAAAAGATTAATGACAGAGGGAAAGTTTCTCGTGTTCAGAGACAAGTTATCCGCTTCACACCAACAAGGTTGCCAGATTGTTCTTTGTTGAACTTCTCAGAGAAAGGGTTTCCTCACTAGTTTGAATGATCCTATTTGAACCACAAAACTTTCTGGGATAGAAAATACGGACTGAAAGGGGGGCATGAAAGACTCCTCGAGACGACTCGTTGTTCTGAGTCACTTTAAAGACTCGTTCAATATAAACGAATTGCACATCACTAGAAGCAGTCGAACAATTTGTACACGCATATGCAGATAGAGCTGTAGATGTTCAAAACTTCAGAAGGAAGACATGAATCTTTGTGATCTCAATAGAACAGGTTTGATTTTTGTATAAGCTCTTGAGGTCGGCATGAAAAACAAAAAGTATTTCGTTTTCTGTGAAAAGAAAGAGAATTGGAGAACAAGCATGGTTAAAAGAACTTAAACAACCACTCATTGAATGGAAAAGCATTTTAAACCATATGGAAGATGGGATTTGAAAGCAGAAGGTCACATCAGGTTTCAGGAATCTGTGCGTACACGAGGTAAAAATGTGTCCAGGAAGAAGTCCAAATACTGAGGGTCTGATCAGTGAGATGCTGATTATGGAATATGATGGAACACAAAACCGAAAACATTCGCTCCATCTTTCCATCAGGGTCTAAAAGTGACTGATGAGGCATAAAAGACGTTTTTAAGGACTTTTGTTTGGTCACATGGTCATCACTGGTGCTCTTTCCCACTGTTGTGGACATTAATAAATTAAATGTAATTTTTTACTGTACTTTAGTGGCTTTTTCACGTATCTGTACTTTACTGTAGTGTTTTCATTTGGGGAGACTTTTACTGTAACTTCACTACATTTCAACGTCAAATCTCTCACTTTTTACTCAACTACCGTAATTTCCAGACTATAAAACGCACCCATATATAAGCCGCACCCACTGAATTTGACAAAGATTTTTATTTTGAACATAAATAAGCCGCACCTGTCTATAAGCCGCAGGTCTACACTGAAACTGATGAACTTTACACAGGCTTTAATGAAAGACAGTGTCTGTTACATGACTTGTATCTAAACAGTAGCCTACCAAGAAAGTCATTGTTCACCGTCTTCCTCCTTCCTTTCACAACTATTTCTCTTGGGAGTTTATCTTTCGGCATCGTCGTGCGTTTAAAAATCACCATCGGTGAAGCTTTTCTCCCGATGCCGTGCAGCTCAGAACACAGGTGAAGTGTGTTTTCATGCCCGGTTGTTTTCAGCGTGACGAATGATTCACATTTCCTGTAGACAGTCCGAGTGAGCGGCAGGTCAAACGTCAGAGGAACATCATCCATATTTTTGATGTGGTGCGGCCCGATTCAGTGGGAGCGCATCTGATTTAATATAAAGAGTTTCATTGGTTCACCTGAACCCGTTCCGCAATTTCATTGGTCTAATGTTTTGGGGCTCAGTTTTTTGGCTTGAAGTTTGTGAAACCGAGAAAAACCCAGAAAAATTCCATAAATTAGCCGCTTCGTTTTTTAAGGGGTTCAAAGCGTGGGAAAAAAGTAGCGGCTTATAGTCCGGAAAATACGGTATATTTCGTCGTTCCTTTTATTTATGAGGATAAAAACGTAACTGGTCAAACACGCAGCGAGCGACCAATCAGGCTCGAATGCACGCTCTCTGTTTTACACGTGTTCTGCTTGCCGCTTGGTGTTTTTACTTTTCATCTACATACAATTTAGTAGCTGTTTATTTGCACAATTCTTTGTTAGCAATACTTTTTGTAATAGAAATCAATCAGTGTTTGAGTCATTAATATTATTCTATTAATAGATCAGTGTGCTGCGAGTCACATTCGAGTCTTTACACATAAACTGAGGTAAACTGAGGTCTTGTGATAAAAATGATAATAGGAACATTATAGTTGTAATAAATCATAGTGTTTTGGATACTTAAGTACATTTGAAAGCAAAAAACTTTTGTACTTTTACTCAAGTGAACTTTTAAAGGGACACTTTTACTGGAGTCACATTTTACTGAGTGAATCTCTAATTTATCTCAACTACATGCTTTGTGTATTTCGTCCACCGCTGGTCTTTTTCAATCCCTCTGCCTCCCACCTTTATGTTAATCTTTTCCAATTTTTTTTGTTCCATTACGGCGGCCGATAAAACGCTGTGGAAGAGTGTTGAGCGCGATTTCGGTACTTATCTTCAATCGTTTACGTGTTCGAGTCAACTCGTCTATAACCTCGCTGATAAAACGCTTTCAGATTCGTCCATCACGGAAAAAAACCCAAACAATCGGCGTATTTATATTCCACATGAAATAAAATCCTTTTTGTCCTTGATGTACAGATACGAGATACAGACGAGTTCTGCTGCTGAATAAACTGCCTCTCTGTTTTCTCAGTTCATTTTTATTTTTTTTTTTGCAAACAAATAAATCACATCAGTGACAGGAAACGAGGAGAGTTTAAACCAACTCAGCCAAACAGAACATCCACAAACGCTTTGTTTACATCCTATATTACAGTTTACTTTTATGGCATTTGGCAGACACTTTTATCCACAGTAAAGTGCTATTATATTATTTATACAAAAATCATCTTAGGGTTAAGGGCCTTTCTCAGGGGCCCAACAATGGCAACTTGGTGGTGCTGGGACTTGAACTCATGACCTTCTGATCCAATATCCAAGGTCAATTTCTTAACCTCTGAGCTTCCATTTCCTCTGTTTTTTTAAATTTTTTAAATGTTTTAATTTTTTTATTGTTATTTTTAATAAAAAAAAAAAAAAAATGATGTGAAGTCATTACACAATATGGTCAAGAAGCTAATAAAGCCTTCAGTGGAAAGATCCTCCCTTTATTTCCTCCATTTTTCCCCTCCATAAATTATTTTTTTATACAATATATTTTTTTCTGGTTTGGGTAACATAAAATAAATAAATAAATAAAAAATATTCTGAACTTTTTTAAACCTTTAAAATATTCAACCCAAATTTTATTTTGTATTTATTTTACACATACAAGTAAATTAAAAATGAATTCAGCTTCAATAAATAATAATAATAAAATCACTTAATAAAATAAATAAAAACATTATTAATATATATATATATATATATATATAAAACCATTCATTTTACTGACTGATAATAGTCAGAATTTATTAAAAAAAAAAAAAAAAAAAGCAATTTGCTATGAAAAGTGGACACAGAGTAGAGTTTGTCCGTGTCCTCTGTAAACTGTCCTACATTAAAAGCTGTGTCCATTTCATTTCCAGAATCATATCTGTGATAAGCCCATGTTTTATAATCTGATGTTTTGGATGTATTGCGTTGCCATGGTAGGCGTATTGACTGAAGCTCAGCTCCTGCGGCTGAAATCTGAGAGGTGTCTTTTACAGCAATAACACACACGACTGGAAATGACAAAGACAGAAGAATGTCAGGGGAACAGCTGCGGCCTGGAGAAAAGCCTGCTGAGCTGCTGTGTGCTCTAAAATAGTTTCTCTTTCTTTTCTTTTGCATTTAAAAAGTGTCCGTGTGCCATTATGAAGCCTCAGTACTGTGAATCACGCTTTATTTGGAACGTTAGCACTGAGCTTGACTAGCATGCGTATGAAGGGTGTGTGATTGAGGTGTCCAGGAGGCAGCAGGGGAAACCCTGAACATCGCTCCGAGGCACATTGGAATCAATAACCGTGACAAATGATGTCTACACACAACCCGTCAAGCGGAAACAGACAAATCTATACAGGAACGTCGCAACGCTCCGAGCTCGCTCAGCGGCGCGATCCGAGCTCAGTCAGAACCCGATCGATCGCTGGAACATAGAATCCTCATCATGGAGGACAGAAGAAAGTGACAGCCACTGATTTGCAAATGTGAATGTAAGAAAGATTTCCAATTTTGGACAAATACGTACTTTTTATATTTACTTTTTTGAACATCTCAGTCCACATTTAGTCTCAATTTTTTGCTATAATAAGCTTCACTCTTCTGGGAAGATGTTCCTCTAGATTTTGGGGCGTGCTTCAGGAGAAATTTTCAGCTACAAAGGTGTGAGGAGGCCTGGGGTGCAGTCAGCGTTCACATTCATCCTACACTTGTTCAATAGTGTTTATAGCAGGAGATCTTCCACATCGTCCAACCCATGTGGAGCAAATCTCCATGGAACTGGCTTTGTGCACAGGAGCATTGTCATGCTGGACCAGTCAGTCTTGTCTGTCTGTCTGTCTGTCGGTCGGTCTGTCTGTCTGTCTGTCTGTCTGTCTGTCAATCTATCAATTTATCAATCTGATTATTCATGTATCCTTCAATGCAACCATCCATCCATTCATAAATCCATTTATCAATTTATCAATTTATCCATCCATCCATCCATCCATCCATCCATCCATCCATCCATCCATCCATGAATATGATATAAAAAGTCTACACACCATTATGAAATTGCAGTTTTTGGAAAATATAGTCTAGAAGTCAAAAGAAGCTTCCACAAGCCTCAATCATGGGAAGACGAGGCTCATTGATGCATGTGAGAAGCGAAGGCTGGTCCATGTGGTCCAATCCAACAGACGAGCGCCTGTAGCTCAAACTGCTGAAGAAGTTCATGCCGTTGATGCTCAGGGGGTCATGACTGTTTTAGCAGCAAAAGGAGAGATAATATTAGGCAGGTGGTCATAATGTTATGCTGATCAGTGTATATATATATATATATATATTTCATTTTTGTTAAATACACGTGTCTGAGTAATTTTGTATTGACACCAAATGTTTGAAGAACGTCAGGTATAATTAAAGCTGAGGCCATTTTCAGGGGTCAAGCAGCCAGACTCAGTGAGCTGCACATGCCCAGGTGCACCTACTTTGGAGATGATGTTTGGTGATTCATTTTATAGTAAGTTTTTTTAGGAAAAATTCATGGTGGAAGAAAATCGATACTGAAGCAACGTCTGGCTTATAAATTTTGGACACATGGTCTGAACGTTATGACCATAAGCATGAATTTAAACTAGGACCCAGTGGTGGTGCTGGAGCATATGGAGCACTTGGCCTAAATGTGATCTGAATGTTTATTGGACTTTTCCCAATCAGGGTGCCAAATTTCATAATTTGGTAGAGCAGATGGTAAAACTCCAGCCAGAAGAAGATAAGACAGAAAAAAATCACATGCCAACACACCTTCAGTTCTTGGACCCTTGGTTAAATAAGAGGTCAATAGAAAAGCATTAATGAATTCCAGAAAAAAAACAGAACATCTCCTGGGTGTAGGACCACTCAAACCCAACACGTCATGCCGTGGAAGGCAGAGGCGAAGGGGACGTGACGTGACGGGGCTCCCACTCGCCAAGCAGAAATGACAGAAATGCTGTGGAGGAAGTAGCGCAAATTTTTTCAGCCACGTTAGAGGCTCGTTTCATTCATCTCGGCACGTGGGTGGCGTTTCTGTCACCTCTGCGTTTATTTCCGTTAAAGCTCAGCAGAGGAGAAGATGTGCGCTCCCACGGTGAACACAAACACTTCGGTACGAGCCGGAGATTAGAGCGGTTTCAGTCTGGATAATGAAAATAAACTGTACGTGAAAAGTATTGCTGCAGAAACAAGAGTATTTAATACCTTCATCATTTTAATCTCATTTACATAGAATTTTAAAAGAATTGAATATTTTAGTGGAGGAAAAGAGGAGAGAAGAGGAAAGGGGAGAAAACTGGGGGGAGGAGGAGAACATGTAAGTAGAATGAAGAAGGAGGAAAAGGACAAGAAGGGAACAAAGAGGGAGGAAGAGGATTAAAAAGAGAAGGGAATGGATGAAGATTATGAGGTTAAGGACAAACAAAAAGTAAGGAAGGAGGAAGAGGAGGAGTAAGAAGGAAAAAGAGGTAATAGGAAAAAGATGAGGGGGAAGAGAAAGAGAAGGAGATAAGATGGGGAAGAAAAGGTGAAGAAAAAGGAGTAAAAGGAAAGAAATGAGGAAGAGGAGGGAAAGGAAGAAAGAAGAAGGAATAGGGAGAGAAGTGAGGTGGAAAAGAAAAGATTGGGGGAAGAAAGGGAAGAAGGGAGAGGGAAAGTAAGTGAATGAGAGGGGGAAGAGAAAGACAAGGAAGGAGAGGAGGAGGAAAAAAAGGAGATAAATAAATTTAAAGGGAAAGAGGAGAAAAGGGGGAGTCGGTGGTGTAGGAAGGAGGAAAGAGGAAGATGGAAAAAAGGAGACGAGAGAAGAATAAAGAGGGAGGAAAGACAGGAGAGGAGGCAAGGGGAGAGAGAGGGAGGAGAAAAGAGAACAAAGGAGGGAGAGAAGAACAGAGGAAAGGAGGAGAAAGAGGGGGGAAAAGAAAAAGATGAGGAGGAAGAGGAAGGACAATAAAGGGAGGTAGGAGAGGATGAGGAAGAGAATGAAGAGAAGGAAGAAAAGGAGAGGGAGAGGAGGAGTAAAAGCAGCAGAAAAAGATGAGGAGGAAGAGGAGAAAGATGGGGAGAGAGAGAGAGGAGGAGATCAATGGAAATGAAGATGATGAGGTAAAAGAAGAGGGGGAAAAGAAAAGTGGAGAGAGGAAAATAATTGGAGAAAAATAGGGAGGATGTGCAGGGAGGAGGGAGGGGAAGAAAAAGAAAAGGAGGAGGTAGAGGGGAAAAGCTCGAGGAGGAAAATAAAAAAGATAGAATGAGGGAGAAGAGAACAGAAAAGACGAAGGGGGAGGAGAAAAAATGGGTAGAATGGTGAAAAAAAGGAGGAAGAGATAACGAGGAAAAGAAGGAATGAGGAAGGAAGGATCTGAGATGGAGCTAAACTTTTCAGGATTGCAGATGATGTAAAGAACAGAAGCTCCTGCTGTGGTTAGAAACCACACCGTGCTCGATTGAGAAGCTGCTTCAGGAGGAGGAAGTTCTCAGACTAACATTATAAAAAATGGAAAAAAACTGCAACAGACCGCTGCAGAAGACGTTAAACGCTCGTGTCAGAACAACCGGCTCGAGAACTCAGAGGGGAGAAGTTCACGAAAGCACATTTAATCATCTCCGGACAGGTGAAGCTCCGCATCATTACACACTCGCGCTCTCCCAATAATAATGATGAAGGTGCGAGAGAAGAAAGAAGCAGAAGCTCAGTGAATGAGAAATTGGACTTCTGGTCGGAAGGTTGGCAAGTTAAATTCCAAAGCCATTGGGGCCCCTGAGCAAGGCCCTTAACCCTCCAACTGCTCCGTTGTATAAATAGTGTATCTGTAAATCGTTCTGGACAAGAACCAAATACCAGAAATGGAGAAGTCGTCCGAAGTTATTTCAAATGAAAGATACCACTTGGATACCAAGTTCTCAAGTACCTTTGAGAAGGAACGATAGAATGAGAAAAAAACCTGAGAGGAACCAGACTCAATCCTCATCTCCAAATGTCCATTCATTACAGTTCCATCATTGTTGAGGTTATCAGCTGTTTACTGATGGACACTTGAATTCAGATTGTGTTCGTAGCAATGTTTCTTCATGGTTCCTGAGTCTAAACCTCATCAGCAACTACATGTATCTTCAGACCTCCTGTTCCTTTTCTCTTCTTCCTACACATCCTACTAAACGTTTTCTCCTCGTCCTCTTTTTCCTTACCTATCTCTCTCTCTTTCTTCTCTTCTTCCACATCGTTAGTCTTCTTTTCCACCTCTTTTATCCCTTCCTTCTTCCTCCATCTTCCCTCATCTGTTTCCTCTTCTTCATTTCCTTCCTCATTCCTTTTCCACCTCATTTCTCTTTCTCTCCCTCTCTTTATTTCTCCTCTCCCTTTTCTCCCTCTTCCTCCTCCTTTCTTCCTCATCTACTTTCCATCCTTTTCCCTCCTCTTTTTTCATCCCTCTTACACACCTACAGTTTTCACTGAGTTTTGCTCCTCCTCGTCTTTTCCCCTTCTTCCTCTTCCTTTTCCTCTTTTTCCAATCCCAAGTCATCCATCATGTAGTTCTTCCCTCTTCACCATCACCTCTGGCTCGCTCATTAGGGATAAACCTACAGGGAATCATTTCTGACATTTAAATATATTTATAATACATTTTCAGTCAGGAAACATCTGAGGACCAGTAATCCAGGAGAAGACCTACTGTAACTCCTGACTTTATTTCCACCGAGGGTCGAGACAGAGGGATCTCCATAACCATGGTGACTTAAAACATGCTGGAAAAAAGAGCAAAATAACCACAATGCTGAAAATGCTAATTGCTGCCTAGCACATAACTTCTTAGCATGTAGCCGCATCGATACTGTAGCCGCTAATGACGAGCAACAAAGTGCTCGTGTTGAAGAAATAATGATTTATAATGCAGTCGGAGCTCTGCCCCGAATTACACAACAAATCATTAATGAGAGAATTCAGTCAAATTCATCTTCATGAACAAAAACAATGAGCTGCACTATTAATATTTTCTTTTCCCCATCATTTAACGTGGAGACGCGAGTGGGTTTTCTCTCAGGCCCAGCGGCGTGCTAACGAGCAGATTGTGAACGCTGTGAAAGCATCACTCAGGAGCAACAAACAAACAAATGTAGAACTTTTTTTCGTTTTGAAAACCATCAATATTTACACTTGTAGTGACATTTCAAGAGTCGGATATTTTGCTGATCACAGTGAAACTCACAAACACACACACACACACACACACACACACACACACACACACACACACACAAACACAAACACACACTAACACACACACACACACACACACACACACACACACACACACACACACACACACACACACACACACACACTAAGCAATCTGGGATGAAGTACTTTAGTAAGAGAGGTGATCAGGAACCTGATGGTCACTCTGAGATTATGTGTGGAGACGGGGCAAAGTTTTAGAAGGACAGGATCACTGCAGCCTTCCACTGATTTAGGCGTTATGGCATAGTGGCTTGAGGGAAGCCTCTCCTATGTGCAAAACCCAATGGAGCCTACTTGATGTTTGTAAAAAAGGACCTGAATGACTCTTATACTGTGTAGATTTTCTGGTCTGATGAAACCAAGATGAAACTTTTTCACCTATATATAAAAAGAAAAGCAGTGGGCCCAAGACAGATCCTTGTGGAACACCAAACTTTACCTCAGAGAGTGTGGAGAACTCACCATTTACATCAACAAACTGAAAGCGATCATTCAGTTAAGACCTGAAATTGTCCGTCCACAGATGCTCCCCATCCAACCTGACTCAGCCTGAGAGGATGTGCCCTGAAGAATATCAGAAATGCCCCCGATCCCGCCCCAAACCCTAAAATGACTCGAAGCTGTAATTGCTCTGTATACTTATATACATGTGATATTTCAGGTTTTTAAATAAAGAAAATTCGTCATTTTAATAATAGTTTCATATGAGAACCTTTTATGTTTTTACTTTGCCATTATGGGGTGTAAGTGAAGATTAATGCGAAAAATAAAACCTTTGAAAGATTGTAGTATCAGACTGCGACATTGAGAAAGTGAAGGGGGTCTGAATGCTTTCCAGATGCACTGTATATATGTGTGTGTGTATGTATATAATTACTCTAGAGGGACAATGAAAGATGTCAGATGAGGTCCATAGCAGGAGGTCTTCCACTTAAACCCATGTTATTTAAATCAGTGTCATGCTGGAACACATACCCTTTTGTGTTTATCTTCACATTGCACCTTATATGAAATTCCATAACATGTTTATTATCTATTTCTACATTTATATTAGATTTATTTATATACCTTGTTATTTGCACTTCTGGTTAGATACGAACTGCATTTCATTGGCCTTGTACCTGTTGAATCTTATCTAATCTAATCTAATCTAATCTAATCTAATCTAATCTAATCTAATCTAATCTAATCTTCATGCTACAATATCCAAAGACGTCCTGTTCAATTGCCCTTCAATAGTTGGCAAAAGAGCCACGTATGCCTGAAAAAAATCAGGCGTCCAATTACTTTTGTGAATCTTAAACCAAAATCAAGAATTTTTCAACAAAGTCAAAAACAGCTCTGAGATCAGACACAGGGAAGGATTGTAAAGAAGAATGTAAAAGAAACAAACAAACAAAAAAAAAAACAGTGTCCACCCCATCAGTATTACGGCTCCAGGACCGGATACGTCACATTCCAAAGCAATGTAAATATAATAAGATAAAAAGCATCATAGGCTGTCTGGAAATTGTAACTGGGAATAAAAAACTGCACCAACGTTGCTAAATTCTCCTGTAAAAGCCTGACACTGAGTGTTTTATTCCCTCGGGTTGGTGTTTGATTATAAACGGCAAACAAGTGCAGCTAATTAAAAGATATCATGACATAAATGGGTGGAGATGCAGCATGAATGGAACACGTGTGTGTGAATTAGAGGGTCAGGTGTTGAGAAATAAATTGGGTTGGGACTATTCATCACTGTTTGCCAGCTGAAAACAACAAGCAATTACTTGCCTTTGCTGTAAAAATAATTTGGTCCCGAGTCGTGATGAAAAACAGAAAAATAGATTTTGCGAATCAATTCATTAGGAAGAGAGACACGGGGACGGACCGGGACACAATGCAGCTCCTGGATGCAATCTACTGATGATTAGTGCTAAAAGAAGCCATTTGTGGGTTGTTCCACAGGGAGCCGAGGAGCTTCAGCGTGCCAGGATGATCTGAATCAAATATTAATGCTGAAGAATAGGGCTGAGTGTGTGTGTGTGTGTGTGTGTGTGTGTGTGTGTGTGTGTGTGTGTGTGTGTGTGTGTGTGTGAGAGAGAGAGAGAGAGAAATTAATTCCTTTATCTATTTTTTTTTCAAACAGATTTTGTCTTTGGCTTTCTCTGTTGAATTTATTTCCAACTAAGTCACTTGTTTATTTTAATTTCATTTCAAAATTGTTTAATTAAAAAAAAAAAAGAATCATGAAATTTCTTTTTGCATCTTCTTTAATCACAACTAATTTGTTTAGATTAGAATATGTTTTATTTATTTACAACACATTTTTGTATTTATTTCTTTATTATACTTATTTATTTAGATTATAACATTTTTTTATTTATTTATATATTTTCAACTAATTCATTTAGATTAAAACATATAAGTATCTACAACACTTTTTTCACATTTATTCATTCATTTATTTACTGATTTAATTATGTTTTTATGTTTTCTTTTATTGCAACTAATTTATTTGAATACAAATTATTTCCGAATGAAACATTTAGATTTTTTTTTTACATTTCTATTTATTTATATATTTATAAATGTATAAAATTATATATTTTATATATTTTATATATATTATATATTTTTTATTAAATAATTTATAAAATTATTTTACATTCTTTATTTCAATTATTTTTCTATTATTATTTTATTTACTTACAACTAATTTATTTAGATGAAAACTATTTTTATATTTTAAAAAGGTATTTTTATTTTTTTCTTTTTCATTTATTTTTAGAAAGATTCTTGTATAGAAATGAAGGTGTAAGTGAGCTTCAGCACCACAGGGTGATTTAAATAAAATATTAACGCTTAAGAATAGAGAGAGAGAGAGAGAGAGAGAGAGAGAGACGGAGAGAGAGAGAGGAGAGAGAGAGAGAGAGAGAGAGAGAGAGAGAGAGAGTCTATACCTCCATTTACACTTGCTTTATCATCATCATCACCGATGTCACCTGTATAATCACTTTTTATCCATTTATCCCACGTCTCTGTACGATTCTGATGAAATCCTTCACATGGTAAATAATTAAAGATTTGAATTTTGATTGATTTGTATAAAAAGCTCAGAGATCAGAGATGTGTGAAGAGGTGTGATTTAGGGATGGTTTTTTTGAGCAGAAACGTTTTTTATTATTAATTTTGAAAATATTTTCATGTAAAATGTTATTTATTAATAAATGTATTTACATATATATTTATTTTTATGCATATATACATACAATTTTTTTAAACACTACTGATAAATCTCTGGGTCATGCAACATTTACAGGCATTTCTTTTCTTTCTTCCATTTATTAAAGTTGACTAATTTAACATGATTTTTTTTTTTTTTTTTTTTATTTTTTTCCCTGTTTGAATATTTCTTTTATGTAAATTGTAAACCAGGTTATGCAGTGTATTTTTTTTTTCATTCATATCTTTAATTTCTTGTGGAATCGTTCTTAGTTTTTTACAATGAAATGTCTTTTATTTTCTTATACTATTGCACCATCACCCCTCTCCCCTTCTCCCCCGTCACCCCTTCTCCCCCATCACCCTCTCCATCACCCCCCCCTCTCCCCATCACCCCTCTCACCATCACCCCTCTCCCCATCCTAATCCTAATCTGAGACCTAACCATGACCACAATTCTAACTCTAACTCTAAACCTAGTTCTAACCCTAAACCAAACCATAACAGTAATTCTAAACCTAAACCTAACCCTAAACCTATTCCTAAACATAACACTAACCCTAGCTCTAACCCGATTCCTTACCATGACTCTAATTCTTACCCTAACCCTAATTCTAAACCTATCCATAAGCATAACCCCAACACTAAACATTAACCTAACCCTAATTCTATCCTTAACCTTAACACTAGCACCTAAACCTAACAATAAACCTATACCTAATTCTAACCTTAACCCTAAACCTTACTGTAAACATAAACCTAAAACTAACCCTAAACCTTACTGTAAACATAAACCTAACCCTAACCCTAAACCTAACCCTAACACTTAAACCTTACTCTAAACATAAACCTAAACCTAACCCTAAACCTTGCTCTAAACATAAACCTAAGCCTAACCATAAACTTAACCTTAAACCTAAACCTAACCTTAACTCTTCTGCCTTTTAGTGCTCAACTGTCTGTAGTCAAACACCTCCATATGACTCAATACTGCTGCACACTGCATTTATGCAAAGCTGCATCACACAATCTTAGAATACAAGTTGCACCACCCACTAAGAAGTTACTATGGCAATGTGTATTAGGACCATCTTCTAGTAAAGCACCCAGTGAGTTCCAGCAATAAAAATGTGTGCAAGAGCTGCACATTAAACTCAAGAGAGGGTGGAATTTTTCAGATAGAAAACTAAGAAAAAGAACAAATTCAAGGATTTGTATGGATGAACTAATGAGGAGAAGAAACATTGTTTACTGTTACACCGTCTTCTATTTCACAATAAAACTATGAAAAAGTAGTTGCCATCTCCCCCTTTCACCCATCTCCCCCTTTTACCCATCTCCCCCTTTCCCCTATCTCCCCCTTTCCCCTATCTCCCCCTTTCACCCATCTCCCCCTTTTACCCATCTCCCCCTTTCCCCTATCTCCCCCTTTCACCTATCTCCCCCTTTCACCTCTCTGACCCTTAACATCTCCACCTTTACCCCTCTCAACTATCGTCTTCTTCACCACTCTCACCATCTTTCCCCTTACCCCTCTGACCATTCTTAACTTTCTTGCCACCTTCTCCTACATCCCATCAGCATCTCCCACCTTACCCCTTTTACCAACTTCCCTTTTACCCTTTCCTCAACCTCTCACCTGTTTACCCACCTTACCATCTCACCTCTTTAACCATCTACCCCCTCACCCCCTCACCATTTTTCCTCTTTACCCCCCATACATCTCACCCTCTCTGAAAATGACATGGAAGCTCGAAGCTTTGCACCATTTCCTGCTAGCGTGCAGTCAGATTATCGCTCAGGAACATCTGAGAAACAAAGGTAAAAGGAATACAGACAAACTATCATTTGCGCCATTAATTTCATCTCATCTCGTTTCTTGTCTTGTTCCTCGTCTCGTTTCTCGCTCATGTTTTTCCTCGTCTAGCCGGTGCGCTTTATCCCCCGTCTCGCTGCTTTCCCACTTTCTGTGGCGGTGATTGAAGTGCAGTCATCCATCGCTTCTCCGTACAGAGGCTCAGCTTTAAGGCCGTTTTCAGACCTAGCGCAGATTTGGGATGTGAAATCCCACAGAAAGCCAAGCTGAAGAATCCAAGACATGAATTGAGCCTCCTGTCTCACTCCTTCAGTACAGATTCGCCAGCGTTCTCTGCCGGACGAGTGATGATAGAAAAAATGCTCGCACCCTATACCATCACGTCTCAGCGGCGTGATCTGGTCTCCAGCTTGTACCGCTGATCCCACAACCACTTCGTGCTCAGTATGAAAAGCTTCAAATGTGAGATTAACACTGGGAAACGCCTACAGAAAGTCTTCCATTTTAGAGTATTTTTGTTGCAAAGATTATGCTACAGCTCCAGCCAGGACACAGCTGCCCCAGGGAATTTCCTGGAACTCTTCCTATTACACCACAAACTTCCTGATGTCCAGATTGCTTCACATGAGTGAGAGGAATTACCTGATTGTTGCTATAGGAACAATTAATTTATAAGAAACTTGAATAGAAAAGTTTCTTGTAGCGAGGCGTCTGTTAAACGTTTATGGCAGAAAAGGAAGGAGTCTCCAGTGACAGAGCTAAACTGTAAGCTTTCTAATAGGGTAGAGAAAGAGATTAGACACGAGCAACAACTAAAACCTGCTGGGGAGGATTCAGATTGGCTGCTTTTAGTTAGCTGCGCTTTTAGCTAGTTGTGCTCATAGTTAGCTCTGCTTATAGTTAGCTGTGCTTATAATTAGCTGTGCTTATAATTAGCTGCGCTTTTAGCTAGCTGTGCTCATAGTTAGCTCTGCTTATAGTTAGCTGTGCTTATAGTTAGCTGCGCTTTTAGTTAGCTGTGCTCATAGTTAGCTCTGCTTATAGTTAGCTGTGCTTTTAGCTAGCTGTGCTCATAGTTAGCTCTGCTTATAGTTAGCTGTGCTTATAATTAGCTGCGCTTTTAGTTAGCTGTGCTCATAGTTAGCTCTGCTTATAGTTAGCTGTGCTTATAGTTAGCTGTGCTTTTAGCTAGCTGTGCTCATAGTTAGCTCTGCTTATAGTTAGCTGTGCTTATAGTTAGCTGCGCTTTTAGTTAGCTGTGCTCATAGTTAGCTCTGCTTATAGTTAGCTGTGCTTTTAGTTAGCTGTGCTTATAATTAGCTGCGCTTTTAGTTAGCTGTGCTCATAGTTAGCTCTGCTTATAGTTAGCTGTGCTTATAGTTAGCTGTGCTTATAGTTAGCTGTGCTTTTAGTTAGCTGTGCTTTTAGTTAGCTGTGCTCATAGTTAGCTCTGCTTATAGTTAGCTGTGCTTATAGTTAGCTGTGCTTATAATTAGCTGCGCTT
This sequence comes from Silurus lanzhouensis, assembly GCA_039877035.1. Lineage (NCBI taxonomy): Eukaryota > Metazoa > Chordata > Actinopteri > Siluriformes > Siluridae > Silurus > Silurus lanzhouensis. The sequence goes on along the minus strand of JBCEWE010000376.1, from coordinate 644,338 downwards.
TTAGTTAGCTGTGCTCATAGTTAGCTCTGCTTATAGTTAGCTGTGCTTATAGTTAGCTGTGCTTTAAGTTAGCTGTGCTTTTAGCTAGCTGTGCTCATAGTTAGCTCTGCTTATAGTTAGCTGTGCTTTAAGTTAGCTGTGCTTTTAGCTAGCTGTGCTCATAGTTAGCTCTGCTTATAGTTTGCTGTGCTTTTAGCTAGTTGTGGTTTTAGCTGTTTGCGCTTAGCACTGCTTAGCTGCTTTTAGCTAGATATGCTTTTAGCTAGTTGTGCTTTTATCGAGTTGTGCTGTTTGCTAGTTGTGGTTAACACTGAAAATCAGCTATTGTTCATTGTTAAAAACACTACAAATAACAATCAATTGATTTATTTCTTTTTATTTTATTTTCAGTCTGGTCATCTCTACCAGCGTTCTGCTTCCTTCTGACCATCTTTCTCTCCATCATTCTTTCACTGCCTACAAACACAGGAAATTAATCAACTAATAATAAATCAATGATATTTGGCATCATAATGGTAAATCCTCTCCCAGAGTCAAATAAGAGAGAAAAGAAAACAAACCCCCAAAAAAATCACTAACAATAAAAACAAACAAACAAAAAAACAAAACAAATGAAAACATCTGAACAGGAAAACGAGCCAGCTGGGAAAACTCCTGCACTTCCTGTTGGGTTTCAGCATTCGTGTTTATCTCCAAAGCGAGCTTCGTACTGCAGGTGTGAACTTGGCAATCACGCTTGACTGGGGGCCAAAACAATCGGACTTGCGAGCGTTTTGACCTCTGGGTGAAATAATTGCGTTGAGAACGTGATTCGCTGAGCTGAAGCTAACATGCTGTGTGTGATATGCAGCAGACATCTGTGGTAACAAACACATGGGAAATGCTGTACACACACACACACACACACACACACACACACACACACACACCTGCACAGTTTAGCTGTAATTACTTCCAACAGTGTGTTCGAATCACTTTCTCACACCCGTTACTATAGAAACCGTAATGTATCAGAGCAACCAATCAGAGGCTAGAATTTATAATGCATAACAAAGCCTGCTATAAAGTGTACTGTATATTGTCATAAAACATTATAACAATGTATATAGTGTCTATAATTGTTTTTTCATTTGTAAAGCTTTAATTTATTAAGACATTATATAGATGTATAAAAGGGTTTATAGGTTCAGTGCCTATAACTTTGCTTCTTATAATTATCACTATTGAGCAGACCAGTGGTGAACGTCGTTCTTCAGAACGAAGGAACCTTTAAAGGAACCAGACTCAAAAGAGACTCACTTCATCCTCATCCTCAACACCGATTCATTACTGTTCCATCAATGTGAAGGTTGTGTTTAGGGCAAAACTGAAGCCCTGAACGTTGATATTAATTATAGCCCAAATCCATCCTCAAAGTTCTTCAGTTGTTCAGGAACTTCATGGATATTTAGGCTGTTCATGTGCAACCATTCTTACACAAAGTGGTCCCTAAATGGAAGAGGAACTCCATCGAGAGGTGGGACGTCAGATAAATCAGGCAGAATGCATTCTATACGACATGCTTGGGATTCAAATGTATTCAAATAAGTGTTTGTCTAATTGAATATTATAATAAGAGATATGAATAATAATTAATAATAATAAATAAACCTGATAAAAAAGAGTGAAACCTTCCAAACACTCCTCCTTTCTTTCTTTTTCTTCTTCTTCCTCCTCCTCGTCATCTTTATCTCCATTTTCTTTTACTTCTCCTTCTTCTTCCTCCTTTTCTTTCTTATCTTTTTCTTCTGCTTTTTCTTCCTTCTATTCTTTTTTCCCCTCCTCCCTTTCATTCTCTTCTTTTTTTCCCTCCTCATTTTCGTTCTCATATTCTTCTTCCTCATATTCTCTTCTTCCTTCTCCTCCTTTTTTCTTTCTTTTCTTCATTCTTCTTCTTATTATTTCTTTCGCTTCTTTTTTTTTCCCTCCTCATTTTCTTTCTCATATACTTCTTTCCTTATATTCTCTTCTTCTTTCTCCTCCTCCTTTCCTTTCTTTTCTTCATTCTTCTTCTTCTTATTTCTCACCCTCCTCATTTTCTCACTCTTTTTCATATAAATATTTTTTCAGCCATTTCTTCCCTTTCTTCTTTTTCCTCATCCCTTTTTTTCTTTTCTTCTTCTTTTTCTGTTTTTTTCCTTCTTCTTCTTTCACTTCTTTTTCTTTCTCCTCCTCCTTTTCTTCTTATACCTAATAACTAGTATTATAGAATATTAAATGTATATATATATATATAAAATAGTATTTATACATTATATACTTTATATAACATGTATGTATAAAGTTATAAACAGTATATATATGTTTCTCCCAGGAGCTCAGGGGTTCTGCATTATTCGAATAAAACTAGTAGCAGTTCAGCTTCATGACTCGATTATTCAGGTGTGTTAAAACGCCACACATCAGGAGCTCCATTTGATCTACAGGGATGAGAACTCTTTCTGTGAAGGCTTATGCAAATCCAGAGTGGAACTGTGGTGCATTAGATGATGTGAAGGTTCTCTTCCCGTCCTGCTGTTGAGACCTGTGGCACGGTTTTCCTCCATCCATTGCTGCAAAAAAAGTATAAAATAGCTTTAACGCTGATTTTCCACCTCGTCGCGCCTCGGGGGGAAACGATGTCTCTCAACCCACACAACAACCGGGCTCGAGAGGAATCCCGCATGCTCCTGCCACATCCACCCGTAACCATGGCGACCGCATGCATCGGCCGAGTGCATTCCGAATACGTTTTTTTTTTGTTTGTGTGTGAGAGATTTTCATTTCAAGCCTGTGATATAGAGGCGAAGGGCTTGAGTGAAAAACAACAAAAAGCCCGAGCTCCAGGTTTACTAGGAGTTACATTTTCAACTCTAATGTTCATCCAGAGGATGGATTTTGAGCTTTTTGAGGTTTTTTCCAGGTGAAAAAAAAAAAGGATTTGGCGCACAAGACGATTCAGAATACAGGGAACATTCCCAATATACAGTATATATATACACAGTAATATTGACTTGTCATAGTTTAGTTTAGTTTTTTTTAAGGACAAATGCATGAAATTAATATTCTATAGTAAAACTTCTGGCCTTCTTGAAGAGCTGATTCCAGAAAGTCTCCATTTGGTGTCCAACTGGTGTCCTCAGTATAAGACCTCGCTATAGGACATTGTTGAAATAATGTCGTGTGTAAGAATCACTTTTAAAAATTAATTTATTATTTGTAACTGTATATATATACACACACACACACACACACACACACACACACACACACACACACACACACACACACATTCACACACATACTGTATGGTCAAAGGTATTGGGACACCTGTTCTCTTCCCACCCCCAAAACATTGTGTGGGACGTCTATGGATGCATTTAATAGCAATCAATTTTCCAGTCACTTTAACTAGCAGACCCAAACCTGTTCCAGCATGACATGCCCCTTGGAGATCTATGGAGATCTGCTTTACATAGTTTGAGAGATGTGAGCAGCATATGGCAGAAGCCCTCCAGAAAATCACAAGTTCAACATCTCCAAACCTTCTATAGTGCTGTTTTTAATTCTTCTTTCGGTCTTATATAATAATCTACAACATTCCTGAAGCTAGCATGAAAACTCCAGACACTTCACTCAGCTAAGTTCCTCGACCCAATTCTGTGACTCTGGTGGTTGCACTTCACAAACCTCCATCTCTCAGAATGGCAGGAAAAAGCATGAGTTTTTCAGGAATGCAGACGTGAGCAGGAATCAGATCCTTCACTTCAGGGATCTACACGAATGTTTAGCTCTTAATTCACTGCACAGGTTTTGATTTGCATGAACTCAGTCACTGCTCCAGGACTTTTCTTCTCAATTCTCCTGAGACGAGCGTGAGTTCTTCCTCCTAATTGTACTTGTTAGTCAGACACGAGTGCACTTCGACTATCACATCAGCAAACGAGGAACGAGAAGAACAGATGCTCTTCAAAAGCCTGGAGTTCAGGTGAGGTGGAGGCTGGAGAAGGAAGTTCAATAAAACCAGCGAAAATGAAACCATCGAAGGAGAAATGAATAATAATAATAAATAAACCTGATAAAAAAGAATAAAAACCTTCCAAACACTCCTCCTTTCTCCTCCCTTTCTGCCTTTTTCTTCTTCTTCCTCCTCCTCACCATCTTTATCTTCTTTTTATTCCTCCTCATTTTCTTTGTCATCTTGTTCTTCTGCTTTTTCTTCCCTTTCTTATTTTTCCCCCCTCCCTCTCTTTCTCATATTCTTCCTCATATTCTCTTCTTATTTCTTCTCCTCCTTTCTTTCTTTTCTTTATTCTTCTTCTTATTATTATTTCCCTCTTCCTCATTTTCTCACTTTTCCTCTTATAAATCTTCTTATTTTTCAGCCATTTCTTCTCTTTCTCCCCCCTCCTCCTCCCTTTCTGTCTTTTCTTCTTTTTGTTCTGCTTCTTCTTTTTTCTTTTATTGTTTTTTTCCTTCTTTTTTCTCTTTTTCTTATTTCTCCTTTCTTTCTTTTCTTTTTCTTTATTTTTTTCCCTCATCTTCTTTCTCATATTCTCTTGTTTTTTCTCCTTTTCTTTTTCTTTTCCTTCTTTCTCCTCCCTTTCTTTTTCTTCTTCTAATAGGTATTTTTCTTTTGCTACTATTTTTCTTCCTTTTACTTCCCCCCTCAATTTCTTTATTTCTTTTCTTCTTCTTCTTCTTCTTTATTCTTCCTCCTAATTTTCTTTTTGCTTCACTTCAGTTTAATTTTCTTCTTCATATTTTTTTCATCCCAAACGCAGCAGCAGTGTGACAGAAGGCATCATGGTAACATGATGGAACATGATGAAATGATGCCAGGTTGGTTGAGGTCAGCAAAAGGCTGATTCTCCTCCTGGAGGTCCCTCAGGTCTGTTACCCTCTGGCTTATGGAGTCACTGCTGCACTCTGATCACACTGAACTTAACTATTATGTAACAAGAGAAAACCTAATAATCCATGTTTCTCTCCATTGTGCTGCACATGCTCCTGAGATATCAGTGTTCCTATCAGTGTCTCTTCTGCTCTCTTGATTTCCCTGATGCGTCCTGATGCCCTACTCTGGATGGAGATCTCTGAAATTGAAGAGCACTGAATATGTTCTACATGAAGTGAGGATTTTATGTTTCACATATACAATATATTGAAATTGTGTTGGCATCACATAGATGAAGATGGAATTCCATTTCTTATTTCCGGTTCCTCTCAAGGTTTCCCTCACAACCATTACCATTGTATAAAGCGCAGTACAAATAACATGGAATTGGCTCGAATATAAAACAGACACTATTGCAGCAGAACGTGTCGTTCCTGTAACGCTCAGAGGAAGTGTGATGTTTCTGATGATGCTAGAAAACACCTTATGGCAAATATCAGTTTCCGGCAGAACAAAATCAGCTCACATGGCTTCAGTCAGCAGGCTGGAACTCATCATCAGCCTACAGCTCAACTTTATGGCTCATCTGCCAGATTCCCTCCTACACACACTGCATAAAAAGGTGCTCATCTTCCACAGGATTAGTGAAGGCATGTGAGATTTCCAGACACACACCTTTTTATCTCTGGTTGAACAGTGGATTAAACACAAGAGCTGAGGAGGAACAGGAAAAGGTTTGAATTGTCTGAATGCATCGAGCGCATAGAGACTTGACGTTATAGATTATTATAGATGTAGGGATTTGATGAACAATCGTAGGTGATAAGTGTGATAAAGGGTTTACTTTAATACAAGAACGAGACGGATACATTCAATTAACACCAACATGAGCATGTGGTGATGTGGGAAATTCACAGCATCTAATTATTCACTCCTACTTAATCACTGGGGTAAGGGGGAGGGTAACGTGAGGATAAGAGAGAGAGTGAGGATAAGAGAGAGGGTTAGAGTGAGGGTGAGGGTGAGAGTGAGGGTAAGAGTGAGCGGGTAAGAGTGATGGTGAGAGTGAGGGTAAGAGGGTCAGAGTGAGGGTGAGAGGGTAAGAGTGAGGGTAAGGGTGATGGTAAGAGTAATGGTAAGAGTGAGGGTGAGAGGGTAAGAGTAAGGGTAAGGGTGATGGTAAGAGTAATGGTAAGAGTGAGGGTGAGAGGGTAAGAGTGAGGGTATGAGTGAGATTAAAGGGTTAGAGGGTCAGAATGAGTGTGAGAGTGATGGTAAGAGTGAGGGTAAGAGGGTAAGAGTGAGGGTAAGGTGAGGGTGAGAGGGTAAGGTGAGCATAAGAGGGTAAGAGTGAGGGTAAGGGTAATGGTAAGAGTGATGGTAAGAGTGAGGGTAAGAGGGTCAGAGTGAGGGTAAGAGTAAGAGGGTAAGAGTGAGGGTGAGAGTGAGAGGGTAAGAGTGAGGGTAAAAGTGATGGTAAGAGTGAGGATAAGAGTGGGGGTGAGAGTGAGGGTGAGAGGGTAAGAGTGAGGGTGAGAGTGAAAGGGTAAGAGTGAGGGTAAAAGTGGTGGTAAGAGTGAGGATAAAAATGAGGGTGAGAGTGAGGGTGAGAGGGTAAGAGTGAGGGTGAGAGTGAGAGGGTAAGAGTGAGGGTAAAAGTAGTGGTAAGAGTGAGGATAAAAATGAGGGTGAGAGTGAGAGGGTAAAAGTGGGGGTGAGAGTGAGGGTGAGGGTAAGAGTGAGGGTATATGTGATGGTGAAAGGGGTAAAAGTGAAGGTGAAAGTGATTGTCTGTGTAAACGACTGGCCCGCGGTTTCATGCTCCCCTGCCCTGTAGATCCTTCAGCTTCATTAGAGACCGTGCCTAAACCCTGAGGAGCTGCAGGCTCAAATCCATGTTCCTCTTCATGTTCCTGCTGGCTTAATTTAATCTTCTTAACCCCAGTGCTGAAAACACATTACACACGGAGTGGTGCAGGAGCGACGACCCCGGGGGAATAACGCAGATCACTATAAAGATCTGTCTCTGTCGATACCAGAGCAAGACTTTACATCTTCCTCTGGATAACAAAGCACTGGAGTCATCTGATGCTACATTCCATCTACTAACCATGAGCTTTTAATGAGGGGTTTATTATTAAATTATTACTTTAAATGTGATTACTCATCATTTGCACATGAACCCAGATCCAGGTATGTTCTAATACACTGTGTCATTAGTAATGCATTATGAATAGGAATAATGTGAGCACATTTATAATTCATACACGCTATAAATCCATAATTTATACCAATACATCAGCAAACCAACTCTTAATAAAGTCCATAGCACATAAACTGTATTTAAATATCTATTAAACACAGTCATAACACACAATCTCATTACTTATATATCTACCAAAGTTTGTAGACACCTGAGCATGTGCTTCTTTTTGGACATCCCATTTCATCTTCATGTGCTGTTATAAGATGTTCTCCTAGATTTTGTGGAGATTTGTGGAGATTCATTCAGCCAAATGTGTGTTAATTAAGTCAGGAGCTGATGTAGATAAGAGTTTGAGCTCTAGAGCAGGAGATCTTTCATAAGCTTCCAAACCATGGAAACCATTTCTTCATGGAGCTGGCTGATGTTCTGATACATTGTTTTTGCTAACAGTTTGGAGAAGGACCACAAATGGCTGGAAAGGTCAGGTGTCCCAATACTGTTTTTCAAACAATATATATTTATTGGCTTCCTGAAGGGGTTCATTGGATAATTATGGGTTGTCAGTATCCAAAGCATGTTCTACTCTTTTTTTATGGGTTCCAAGAACAACTCTTTAACATTTTTTATGATTCAATTTTTCACATTAGTCTCTGAAAACAAAGTTCTTTAGGGGTTCTTTAAAAGTATATTTACTAATTAAGGCTTCTTAGCAGCCTAAAATTATTCTACTCAGAACATTTTTACTTTTTTTAGAGTTCTTCCTAAGAAGAACCTCCAAATTATTACCCAAATTCCCAAAATGTAAAGAAAATATTACACAAAAAAATAAGATCTTCATAGAGCTTTCTTTGTTCTTTATCATGCCTCACAGACTGATGGATTCCAGGCTTCCAAATCTTCTTCTTCTTCTCCTTCTTTTTCTTCTTCTCCTGAGAACAGGCCTCTGCCAGACAGAGTTCTAAAGCAGATGAAGGTAGTATAGTGAAGGTTGTAAAGTGTATCACGTCTAAAAAGTATACAAAGAAATACTCGTCACATTGAGTGATGAAACCACCTCAATCCCTCAGAAAGTCATAGGACATAAGAGTTTTAACTTCCTCTCTCGTTAGTCATTTCGATCCGGTGCATTGACGTGCAGTATTTCATCTGCTTTGTCTGTAATCGCTCCTCTTCAAACAGCAGACCCTGAGATCACAAAATACAAAAGGCCATGCGCTTTATGTGCCGCATTTTCCATTCAAATGAACTCTTCTTTTCATCCACACAATACTAAAAGGGTTCTGATCCGGTCCCGCCGAGGGAAAGCGCCGGATTTATAATCCACCCTGAGACGCCAATGCCACCGTCAATCACTTAGCAGAAGAATATAAAGAGGGGAGCAAAATAAAGAAGAGGATAAAGACCCGAGACATCAAGCCGACTGAACGTGACGATTTCGCACTTTTTTGGGACTCAAACAGTGGAGGTTGGAGGATCGCTCATTGGCTGTGGGCGAAGTGGACCAAACGTTCAATTTCACAGTCAAAACAGTGAGCTCAGGAAGAGTCCATGGTTCCTGAAGAAGATGACATTATCCCAAGGGGTTTGGTTGATAGTGTTGTCTTTGTTTGGAAAACTGAACCTGAACTGGCCAGCTTCTCATCATAAAACTAACCTAGCCATGTTATAAGCTCTTCATGAGCTCCTGCTTCTATCGTTACCATGTTCCCAAATCTCGTAATGTTTTAAACAGCAATCATGATAGCTAATTCACCTTATTCAACCACAGTGTCAGAGAAAAATGTTACTAATATCAGATATGAGATACATACCCCATGTGGCATCCTCATGGATACGGTAATGTCAGTCTTATGACACAAATTTTAAGTAAAATAGGGCATGGTGACAGAGCGACGTCCTCAGCTGAATGTGAATGCAGAGCAACGTCCTCAGTAAACAATAGAGACAGGGCACCATTCTTAGTCAGACATGGAGGCAGGGCAACATCCTTAGCTGGACAGGAAGCCAGGAAGATGTCCTCAGCCAGACTGGTAGACACAACAATGTCCTCATCTGAACAGGGAGGCAGGGCAACATCCTCATTTAACAATGGACGCAGGGCAACAGCCTCAGCCTGTGAGGGAGGCTGAACAGGGAGGCAGGGTGACATCCTCAGAAGGACAGGAAGCCAGTAGTATGGCCTTAGAAGGACAGGTAGACAGAACAATGTCCTCAGCTGAGCAGTGAGGCAGAATGACATCCTCAGCCAGAAAGCGAGGCAGAACAGGGAGGCAGGGTGACATCCTTAGAAGGACAGGGATGCAGGGAGACATCCTCAGCTGGACAGGGAGCCAGAACAATGTCCTCACACAAACAAGGAGACAGAGTGATGTTCTCAGCTGAATAGGAAGGCAGGGCAACATCTTTATTTGGACATGGATGCAAGGCAACATCCTCACTGGGACAGGGAGATAGAGCAGTGTCCATAGTGGGACAATGAGGGTCAGAGATGGTTTGTCAAAAAACCCAATGTAGGGGTGTATATTATTGAGCCACTCTTGTGCCAGACTGTCTGAAGTTTCTATTTAGATGGTCTCTGGTTCTGTAACAGACTGACACAAATGCAGATGTTTTTTTTTTTTTTTTTATCTCTGTATACATTTAAAACACACTGACAAGACAATTACTAAGGCAGGAAAACTGTCACCTGTGACATAGACCAACAAGCATGGAGAACCAGCAACAACAACAACAAACAAGAGACAAAGAGCGTTCGGTGTTGGCTGAGGGCTCATTACAAACAATGTGATTCAAGTGTGAACGATCCGTGACGTGATAAACAAGGACGTGCAGTGACTGACAATGACACACTGGAAGATGAAGTCAGTCTGATGACGCATAGTTTATACAATTCTTCAAATACAGAATCAAACTCCGTGACACCGTGAGATCTTTAACCAGTGACAGTAAATAGACGACTGGATTGTAATTGTGTTAATCAGCTGAATCTAAATGTATGTGCTGCTTATAAACACCTGTAACCATAGTAACAACCAGTTCCATGTCTATCCACGTTGTAGATATTTCTGTTTAATGACCTTATTTACATGAACTTATAGGAACTTATATGATAAATACAGTGAATTTAATATTCAGCTCAAGATACAAGAATTTGGAGACAAAGAGTTGAAGAAAAATGAGAAATATTTATTGATATTTATAAAATCTCATGTATATAAATGTCATCTGGCACTATTTTATCTCTGGGTGTGATTGGGAGTAGCAGATTTCTAGCTGTAACTCTGCGTATATAAAAAATGATAGAAAATGAAGCGTCCTTTCGATCCATTCATCTTGAACAACTCAATGCTGAAGTGACCGTGGTATAAGGTGATAATCCACGACGAGGTGTGAGATCTTCCACCATTCTTTAGAAGCTCAGAGGCCTGGATTATCTCTTACTTATGATGTAGAAACTCTAGGCATCTTATACACACCACACAGATTTTCCCAGCCATTGCAATATGGCGAATTAGAAATCACCGATCGACATCGCTGAATATTCCCCTGAACTCAAAGTTTAAAGGTTCCGCTATAAATATCCGACCGTTTGTTGACGACAGACGGACTTCAAATGTCACTTTAAGCCTTCAGCTGTTCTCACTAATTAGACCCCAGCGCTTCACTGTAGATCCTCATTACCGCTACGTGCGAAGCCAGACGTCACGACGGCGCTAATAAACCTAGCGCAAATTCGAAAAGGCAGTAAAAGTAAACGTGAATCAAGTTCCGACGTGATTCACTTTCATTCCTCCGCAGAGCTCCGCGTTATCCTGTTTTTTTTTTCCTTTCTTTTTTTTTGCCACACTCGCTCCAAGCCAAGAAGAGGCCTTGTTTCCATGGCAACTGCAGTATATCTTTATATCGTTTAGAATTTTTTTCATTCTTTCCGATTGACAATTAAAACATAAAAAAACAAACATTTTCTCTAAACCTGCTGCTCCATTTATTCATATATACCATGTGAAAGGCTGCATATGTCCACATCATCTTCTACCAAGGCCGTATGGGAGAAGAAATGAGGTTGAGGAAAAAAAGCCATAAACGACTGAAAATTCTGTAAGCTGCGATATTTAATGCGAAGCAAAACATTTAATCTATATGTTAATGCAACGTCGGTGAAGAGATAAGATTTTTCTGACGCTTAAAATGCTGGATGAAAAGCGAGCCGATCTAAACAACGTCGTCAGACACACAAAGCGCAGATGGACCTCAAACCCACAAGCTCTGGCCCTGGCACTACTTTACTTTAACCCTGAAAGATTTATAGACTCATATATGCAGAGTGTGGAACATATTTACATCCATGAAAACTATTTAGATATCATTAGTAGATGTGCTGTACTTTTAGTAACCAATAAGTTGTGACCAACTACAAACTGTTTGGATGATTGGATCCTTTTCACAAACAGTTTAAATAAGAAAAAACTACAACACCCTGATTGCACAAGTTAGATAGATAGATAGATAGATAGATAGATAGATAGATAGATAGATAGATAGATAGATAGATAGATAGATAGATAGATAGATAGATAGATAGATAGATAGATAGATAGATAGATAGATAGATAGATAGATAGATAGATAGATAGATAGATAGATAGATAGATAGATAGATAGATAGATAGATAGATAGATGGATAGGTAGATAGGTAGATAGGTAGATAGATGATAGAGGTGTGTGCTGAGGTCAGGTCCACCTGCAGGTTGTGAAGGTTGTGAGAGCAGCTCTCGGTCTGCACAGTGGACAGGATAAACTCACTCGAGTGTCTCTCTGAGGACTTTTTTATTACATTCTCTCTGTCAGTGATTAGACTCACTCAGACCTGCTGAGAGACAGAGACAGGGGAAGAGAGAGAGAGAGAGAGAGAGAGAGAGAGAGAGAGAGAGAGAGAGAGAGAGAGAGAGAGAAAGAGAGAGAGAGAGAGAGAAATATAGAATGAGAGAGAGAGCGACAAAGAGACAGACTGAGAAAGAGATAGAGAGAGAAAGATAGAGCGAGACAGGCAAACTGAGAAAGAGAGGGAGATTGAGAAAGAGAGTAAGAGAGAAAAAGAATGAAAGAAAGAAAGAAAGAAAGAAAGAAAGAAAGAAAGAAAGAAAGAAAGAAAGAAAGAAAGAAAGAAGGAAAGAAAGAAAATAAAATGAAATAGAGAAAAAAGACATGATAGATGATAGATAGATAGATAGATAGATAGATAGATAGATAGATAGATAGATAGATAGATAGATAGATAGAAAAAATATAGAATGAGAGAAAGAGCGACAAAGAGACAGACTGAGAAAAAGATAGAGAGAGACAGGCAAACT
>JBCEWE010000376.1:574365-629365 GCA_039877035.1 Silurus lanzhouensis | reverse complement strand
CTCTATTACCCTGCTTTCACTGAATCTAATCTAATTTAATCTAATCTAATCTAAGGTTGCTAAACAAATAAAGGTGGGAATGTGGAAGTGGGCTACACTGCAAGCTAGCAAGAGCTACACAATGACAAATGGAGCATTGTGGGAGAAATCTCCGACCCTTACTCTCACTAAAACCCCAATAATATACACACTGATTAGCATAACATTATTATCACCTGCCTGATATCGTGTTGCTGCTAAAACAGTCATGACCCATCGAGCATCAACAGCGTGAACGTCTTCAGCAGTTTGAGCTACAGGAGCTTGTCTGTTAGATCGGACCACACGGACCAGCCTTCGCTCCTCACGTGCATCAATGAGCCTCGGCCCACCCATGTCGTCGGTTCACCGCTGTTCCTCCCTTGGAGCACTTTTGATAGATACTGACCACGGCAGACTGGAACTATAAGACACCTAATTATTATATAAAACCTGCTGAAACAAACCTGCGAGAAACTTCAATAATAAATGTGAATGTTTAGCGTTGAAATGTGGAAATGTAAAGGGGGAGTTATGCAAATTTAATATCTGCCTTCTGGCTGCCTTAAATTGCCCACAAATTGTGTAATTACAAGATGGACTATATTCTATATGCATTGAATTTGCTCTCTGTTTTACATATTTCTCTAGAATCACCCCGAACTGCACATTCATTGAAGCAAACAAACCACCCCAACCCGATGTTCTGCTTATGTAACGTATCCGAGTCGGTCTAATTTTTAATTAATGCCTGCATGGTCTCTCCACGGTGTTGCACCACTGATTCACCTTCATTTAAAATATTGTCGATATGAACGAATCTGCGTAATAATTTCATTAGCGGTCCACCTCACAGGAAATAAAGGGACGAGTTAATTCGGGAGGAAAAACTTCACAGAGCATTCAGGAGAAACTCCATGAGGGTGGACGAAACACACATGTTCTTTTTTTTTATTTTTTTTTTCCAATTACACAAATGTCATCAGAAATGGGAAGTGGATAAAACAAGGTGTATTTTTAGGTCGTATGGGGAACTGCGGATGATTGCAAGCACGGGTTTTTGACAAATGGGTTTTGTGCGAGAGCTGTAATAATCGAAAGTGCACGCAGCGTTTTGCATGAGGGAAAGTTAGAGTGAAAAAAAATTGGCATTTCGACTATTGTGTTTCTGCTCGAGGTAAAATGAAGGTAGGCATTTATCATCAGGGACAAACCCATTTGGTACTAAATGTCAGAAAGTGAGAAAAATTACATGACTGTTGGATTCAGGGAAGATTTTTGCATTATGGTGGTCATATTCAGGTACAGGGGGTTGTTTTGAGGGCAAGACCTTCTTTGGGTCAATAAGGTCTACTCCCCTAATGCACCCCCCCAAGTGCCCCCAAAACAAAATACTGAGGTGACAGTAACCCCAACTCTAACCCTAAAAGTCTATTTATCCACGTTTACACACTATCACCTTAAACGTGTCTTGGAAGTCTTCTTTTCGAAGACTACCCTATCTTTCGAAGACAACCTAAAACATCTTAATCGACGCTTTGCAACATCGTTTTAAGCATCTCTGAGGCAGATTTGCCAAGTTTCACACAGAATTTCACATTTACTCTTTGTCCAAACTTGCTGTCTGTGATGAAATTGCAGACGTGGTAAGGCATGTGATAAGAAAGGCAACAGTTACACCATTAGTCTTGAACCTTTTTAATACCACGTGTATGTAACAGTATTATGTTTTCAGCAACATTCTTACAATAGCTTATTACCAGAAAATGATGAGTCATAGACAATTTTCATTCACTTAAACATGGAGTGCAAAAAAAAAAAACCAGGAGAATATACCTTATGATCCAACTGAGCAGCTATGGGGTTAAGGGCCTTGCTGAGAGCCCCAGGAGTGGCAACATGGTGTGGCTGGAATTTGAACTCACGACCTTCGAATTCAAAGTCTAATGCCTTTACCATTGAGCTCTCAACTTCTCGGGGCAGTGGCATTCGGTTGATTTGTTGAGAATTCCTTTAGGAATGGGCAGGATTGCTTGGGATTCTTTGAAAATGGACTATTGTTCAGAATTCCTTAAGCAGTGGGCAGGGTTGATTATAATCAGAAACGGTTAAAATGTTGGACTTCTAGTCAGAAGATTGTGAGTATACATCCCACCACCACTATGCTACCACTGCTGGGCCCTTGTGCAAGGCCCTCCCGCTCAATGGCTCAGTTGAATAAAGGTGATAATTGTAAGATTCTTTTGATAAGGGTGTCTGACAAATGGGTTTTGTTAGGATTCTTCTGGGAACATTGCAAGATTGGACAAAAGTCTTTTGGCAGTAGACATTGTTTGTTAGGATTCCTGTGGGAGCAGGTTTGGCAGGAGTGTTTGGAATTAGAAAGGATCCTTTTGTGAGTAGGGTAAAAATATTCCTTTGAAACTCCTAACCAAATGGGGTGATCAAAAATCCTTCAAGAGTGGGTTGAACTCGATAAAAAATCTTTTGGGTGCAGGTTTAATGGAAGAAAATGCAAAAGAGGTGGTAGCTTAGTTTTTAAGCCACACTAAACTGCTACTCCTGGGCACCTGATCAAGGCCCTTAACCACATAACTGCTGAGATGTATGAAAATGTATTGTATATCGCTCTGGATAAGAGCATCTCCCAAATGCTAGAAATAGAATTTTCACGTGTCAAATCAATGGAATCTTCATGAAGGAGTAGTTTGGTTGTGCTAGGGCTTGAACTTCCAACCTTCTGAGCAGTAAACCTAAGTCTTAATGTGGCAGCTTGGTGATACCAGGGCTAAAACCTCGAACCTTCCGATCAGTAATTGAGATCCTTAAATACTGAGCTACCGCCAGGAAAGGGGTTAACCTGGTACCTTTGGGTGCAGGTTTGATGGGTCCACTTTTAAAAGAGGAGGTAGCTAAGTGGTTAAAGGAGTGGCTGTAGGATCCAGTGGTTGTGAGTTCAAATCCCAGCCACACCAAGCTACCACTGCTGGGTTCCTGAGCAAGGCCCTTATCCCCATAGCTGCTGAATTGTCTGAAGGAGATAAATGTAAGTCGCTTTGGATAAGGGTACCTATAAATGGATTCAGCTTCTTGTCTTGTAGGAAAGATTTGGTGGTGCTTGAACTCCCAACCTTTTAAGCAGCAAAATCTTAACACTGACAATTTTTTTTGTGGGTTCAATGGTCATCAAACCTGCATTCACAGACATATCTATTACCAACTAGGTTAATAATTGGTTCACTTTTATATGAAAAGCAGAACAGTGTTTTAGGACAGATAATAATACAAAGTGTCAATATTCAGGATTCAACCTGGATTCAGTCGCTTATAAATCCTTTTCATGGCTTTCCAGTCAAAGAAAAAATCAGGATTTCTCGATTCCAGCCTGGCCTCCTGGCTCTTGGCTAACCCCTGACATCTCTGTTTGTGGGGTTTGTACGGCTAATTGCCTCGTGTGCTAAGACAACATGTAGCGGGCAACAAAACACCTGCTTCAGGGACCTGCATGTCCTCATCCTTCATCCCAGCGGTACCAGGAACAACTCTGTCACAACAAAAGGACGACATGTCAGAGTGTAATGAGACATAAATTAATGGCGCAGGCTGGTCTTGCATGAGAAGTTCTTCGAGTTTAGAATCATCAGGACTAATGAGGAGGGATTTTTTGTCTTTTTTTTTTTTTTTAGCTTTTTTGTTTTTTTTTGGACCAGGCGCGTGTTAGCTGGCATGAAATCCATCATGTCCCGGGATCTAATTACGCATGTATAATTGCATTGTACTCGCCACTTTATTCTGTTTAATGAGAGAAAATGGATGCAGTTAAAGTGGCGCAGAGGTTTGGACTGGAGAGCCGGCTCAAGTAAAAACAAGATAATTACCGGCACAGGAGGCTTTTCTGACGATCAGGATTGGGAGTAAAACAATTCCTTCTTATCTAACACCAATCATCAGGAAGACCTTGCAAAAGCTGAACAATTAGCTGAAAGCTTTTCTTGTACCCCCATTCGTGTACCTACAGTATTCCTCTACTTGCAAAGAAAAGAAAAACAACAGCTACCCATTACAAATAGATTACATTGACATCAGGACACCAGATTTTTCCAGCCATATATAATTCTTCTTCTCCAAACTGTTAAGTTGGAGGCACATAATTGTATATGAGGTCTTTAAATGCATGAATTCTTCCTCTCAGTTAAACTACAAGACCCAGATCTGTTTCAGTATGACCTTGTGCACAAAGCTAGCTCCATGAAGATCTGCTTTTCATAGGTTGGAAGTGTGTGGAATATCTCCTACTATAGAGCTCAAATCCTATTCAACAACTTTGGGGTGCCTCCTCACCTCACCTAGATCAGAACCTTTAAGTCTGTGTTAGTGATATAGCATGTTTTATGAAAAATAATGAAGAACTATATGGACAAAAGTATTTCGACACCTGACCTTTCCTGTCATATGTGGTTCTTCACCAAATGATTAGCACAAAGCTGAAGGCACACAGGTCTATAGGACGTCTTTGGATGTGGTATAAAATAAAAATTTGCTTTCACTTGAACTTGGAAACCCAAACCTGCTTTACAGGGTTTGGAGATGATCTGGGAGGATCTGATCTCAACCCTACTGAACACCTTTGGGATAAATGTGAACGTTGACAGCATCCCCAGGACTCCTCCCCTCACCTACTTATGACTTTTCTAACACATGTGTGGGTGATGAACACAAATGTCCACAAGCGCACTCCAAAATCAAGTGGAATTTTTAAGAGCAAATTGGGACTGAATGTGGTATGCGATGCTCAAAAAGCATCACTGTATAAGCAGTGCTTATAACTTGTTATAACAGCCGTTCTATTGTATCTTTTGTGTAAGTCACAGCCCAGTCGCTGCACCTAAATCCTACTCAACTGCACTTGGATGAACAAGAAATAGTTAAGAACACATTTAGCGAGTTTTACAAGAGAGAAATTATTTAATCTTAATATTTGGAGAAACAAACTGAAAAAAGCTGTTCTTCATCTAAGGGAGAATTTTTTTAACGAAAATCAAATCAGGACATTTTCCGACATCTTCATAGCATTAAACGTTGCATAGAAATAAAAGGAACACACACTTTTCATAAAACACTAGATTAAGTCTTAGATTATACTATTATACTATAATAAGTTACGATCTTTAGTAAAGTCTAAAGTCTTACCAATTTGTTTGATGATCAGGATGTAACGAGCAATGAAATGTACTTTAGCTGCTATAATCTGTCATAAACCGTCATAAGCTGGCAGGACGCTATAGAACTGAAGGTCAAACTGATCTGCAAACAGTGTTTAAAAGCTTTTCTCACAGCCAGTAAACACTTAAACGCTTTCTTCTTTTGGCCATTATATCGAGAAAAAAAACTAAACAGGAAATACAAAATGAGTCATCACACGCGGCTAAAGATTTTTAGCACCCAATTAAAGCTAAAAGCCAGACAAATATGGCTGACGATAAAAAAAACTGGTTTTGCTTTCAGTGTTTTAATTATGAACACCTCCCTCTCTCTCTCTCTCTCTCTCTCTCTCTCTCTCTCTCTCTCTCTCTCTCTCTCTCCCTCCCTCTCTTTCTTTGCAGACCGAGCGATGAAATGACAGCGGGGTCCGGTCTGTAGCCCGAGGCGCTGCTGTGTTGAAGAGGACTCTCGTATTAGGCTGGATATTACCATCATAATGGAATTCCACGCTGTCGGCACGAGCCGTTTAACAAACTGACAATGACCTGTTTGCTTTCACGCTACATTTAGCGTCATTGCTTTGCTCGTTCCTTCTTTCCTTCCTTCCTTCCTTTTACAAGAGTGTGACTCTTTGATAAGTGTGGATGCACTTTTTTTTTGAAAGCTTGGAGGAAAGTTTTCGCTCGATTCAGGGTATTGAACGTAATAAAAAAATTTACAATTGAGGAAATTGATTGTTATCACAATTGATGCAAAACTGCGTAAATCAGTGAAAAAGGGGAAAACAGTGGCTGTTTATTTGTCTTCTTCTTCTTCTTTCGGCTGTTTCCATTAGGGGGCACCACAGCGGGTCTCCATACCCCCCTGTTCTTTACATCTGCATCTTTCACACCAACTACCTGCATGTCTTCCCTCACCACATCCATAAACCTCCTCCTTGGTCTTCCTCTTTTCCTCCTTCCTGGTGTCTCCATCCTCAGCATTCTCCTACTGATATACCCCATGTCCCTCCTCTGCACATGTCCAAACCATCTCAATCTCACCTCCCTCACCTTGTCTCCAAAACATCCTACATGCGCTGTCCCTCTAATAAACTCATTTCTAATCCTGTCCATCTATTTGTCACACGTACAATATGAAACTTTTTTATTTTTATTTTTCAGCAATACTTTAAAGCTACTGTAACATGGAGTCAAAGGACATGGAGAGCCCATGATACAGCGCCCCCTGGAGCACAAAGGGTCAAGGTTAACTGGGGCTTGAACCCCCGATCAGTAATCCAGATCCTTAACCACCGAGCCACCACTTTCCACTGTTGCAGTGCACGCATGGCTTTGAAGGTCATGAGTTCAAATGTCATCAACACCAAGCTGCCACTCCTGGGCCCCTGAGCAGGACCCTTTAACCCATAGCTGCTCAATTGTTTCAAATGTAAGTCCCGCTGGATGAGGACGTCTGCCAAATGCCATAAATGTAAAAAAAGAAAAGAGGATTCAACATTTATTAGTTACTTAGTTATTAGTTACCATGTCAGACCCCCTAAGGCTCGCAGACCCCCTAAGGCTCGCAGACCCCCGGTTGAAGACCCATGTTATAGGAGGTTTTTGGATGCAAAAGCCTTATATTTGTCCTTCACATGTAACCCAAAACTGTTCTGGTATGTGCTTATAGATGATGGTAACAGTAACATTTAGTCAAAGTTACAACTCAATAGGGTTCTATAACAGCAGATCTTCCACATCTTCAAACCCATGGATGCAGACCTTCATGGAGTTTGCTTTGTGCACAGGTGCATTGTCGTGCTGGAACAGGTCTCGGGTCTCCTGGTTTCATGCGACCAAACGCATCCAAAGACGTCCTACTCAGTGTGTCTCCAACTTAAGGCTGGAAAAGTCATATGGATGGGAACATCAGGTGTCCCAATACTTTTGCTCATAAAGTGTATTTAAAGGAATCCATGTTTGAGGACAGAAACCGAGACATTTCAAGCTGGTTGAGCTCCTCGTCGGTTTCTGAGCTGCGCAACGTTTACACCGGCTGTGGCAAAAACAAAAAAAAACACAGCTCATGACTTTCCCCCTCGTTAGCAAGTGCCTGTGTGTGTGTGTGTGTGTGTGTGTGTGTGTGTGTGTGTGTGTGTGTGTGTGTGTGTGTGTGTTCTTTGGAGATACTCTTCTGCCATGGATGAATCTCACCCCCTGCTCACTGCCATTTGTTCACCCACCATTGTGCCAAGACTCTCAGGACCGGCAGCAGGTTTTCGTGTTTAGACACCGAACCAGATTTTGCTCTTGAATACGGTGTACACTCCGGGCATCTCGCCAACTCCCCGTCCCGCTTACACACACATGCAAAACAATCTTCCTTTTATTCGTCCGCCTTTCCTGAGCCCATGCATGATGCATCAAAGACATTGGATAATTTATAGGAACAAGCACAGGATCGGTCTGGTGCACTGCCAAAGCGTTTTTTTTGTCTCTCGGGGTGACAAAACAAATTTCGGCATGTGTAGACAGATGGACAGCGGGCTAACACGCTGCCACTTACACAAACTGTACACACTGGAGTCGGGGTTGTCATAGAAACCGACTGGGGGGAAGAAAAATAACAAGCGCTCGTTTTGTACACTTTGGAGATGACTGAGGTGAACGGAAGGTGACACAGAAGGTCCACGAGTGTCAGATCTTACCTTTATAGAACTCTATCCATTCTCATTTTTTCTAAATAAAAAGCCAGGTTTTGCACATGTATTATAAAAAAAGCTTTACGCATAATAAAGGCATTATAAAGACCAGATTCATACATAAGTCTATCACTAATAGAACAGTCTTCCTGACAGTGTTCGGGGCTCAGACACATTCTCCCAGTTTAAGTGCAGATTAAAGACGTATCTTTTTAGCGAGTTCTACACATAACACACATCACATCATAACCTTTTGCTCCAGAACATCTGATCACATCACATCACATTATCAACTTGTGCTGTTAATATCATGAACAGCAGCTACGCTAATTCCTCTCCACTGCTTCTCTTTCTCTCCCCATCCCGAGGCATCCTTAGGTTGCTCCAGCTCCAGTCGTGTCCCCCTCATGAAGATTGTGGACCTTTTAAAAAAGTTGATGCCTGCAAACATCCAGAACCACCTAGAAACGTACTAGCGCCAATTGGATCCCACTTTATGTGGAGTTTGGACACTAGACCTCTTTTGAGTGTTTAAAGGCTCTGGCATGGAGAAGCTGGTGTTGGATTTATTATGATCTCAGATGTTAAGCTATTTTATGAGTTGCTCAGTAGCTCCTGGTTCCATAACCTCAAATAACTGTATAAGACTGTAGAAAGAACATCACTTATAATCACACACTCCAGTGCTCATGTTAGTTCTCACTCTCCAGTGTTCTGTAGTGTTTAAAGACTATAATCACACTCTTGGTATCACCCAAATGAGGATGAGGTTCTGCTTTTGAGTCTGGTTCCTCTCAAGGTTTCTTTCTCATAACATCTAACAGAGTTTTTCCTTGCCACAGTCTCTACGGCTGCTCATCAGGGATTGCTTTGAGACAATGTCTGTTGTGAAAAGCGCAAATTGAAATAAACTTGACTTGACTTAACTAAGCCTTTCTACAAAAGTCATATGCATGATGAACTATATGCATATTCATATCATGTTATAAAGCATACATAAGGTATTTCAAAAGCAGAATACTTTTTTTTATCTCAATTTAAAAATTAAGGTAAAGAATAAAGTAAAATCATATATATAAATGAAATTCAATTAAATGTGTTATACAAGTTATTGCATATATAACAATTATTATTATTACTGTTAATAAGAAGACTATTAATAATTATAATAATAATAATAATAATAATAATAATAATAATAATAATAATAATAATTCTGCAACTGAAATTATTGCACATAATTGGCCAAGATAATAACAATATATAGGTGTATATGACTATATAATTATATAACTTCATATATATATATATATATATATAAATGCAAAACATAAAATTGCTCGTCGTTTTTTTTTTATTATTAACGCAGTTTATTATTATTATTAAAAAATTTTAAAAATAAAATGTACATTTTTTAAACAATTTCAAATGCCTGCTTTGTTAAGTACAAAATAAAACAATATTTTATAAAAAAAATAAAATGAATATAAAAAAACTGAATAAATTAAAATCTACTTGATGCAATACACATTTGTATTAAATTCAATAAAGTTAAAAAATGTATTAAATTGGCAAAAATTTAATTGACTAAAGAATTTAGTCAATAGTTGAAATTTGTTATACCCATTTGGGTAATACAGATGTGTATATTTGTGTGTTTTACATTTAATATTTAATTTTCTAATGATTTTCTAATGAGATTATGGACCAGCTGTTTAACACTCAGAGGAAGGAGTTATATAGTCTGATAGCCACAGGAACATCTGTATTCTACTGTATTCTACACAGTTGTAATTTATTCGAAGTGGTTATGCTCTGTAGTTAAGACACTGGACTTCTAATGTGAAGGTTCTGAGGTCCTTCAAATCCAGCACCTGGGCCCTTGAGCAACCCTTAACCATCACCTGCTCCATTATATATAGTAAATGAAATAATGGTAAATGGCTTTGAATAAAAGATGTCTGCAAATGAAATGTAGGCTACATTTCCTCCCAATTAACATTTTTTAATATTTAGAATTGCAAATCAATGTTTCTATGTACTGTAATGTATTTTCATAAATTATTGTACAAATGTGGCAAATGTAATGCTTTATGTATAATGTTTTATAACAGCTTATTCATGCATTCATTGATCATTATATATATATATATATGGACAAAAGTATGTCGCGCACATGACTATAAGATTGGTTTGTGCTTCTAGGACGTCCCACATGTAGTCCCCATAAGCTAGCCACTAGATTTTGTGGAGATTTGTGTGGGATTCATTCAGCCACAGAGTGTTATTAAAGTCAGGTACCGATGTAGGTGAGGTGAAGAGGTCCGGAAGTGGGGGGGGGCACACTTCCAATGTCTATGGAAAGCAGGTCTTCAGGGTGCTGGTTTTGTACACAGGAACATTGTCATGCTGGAACAGGTTCCGGTGAAACAGGACGGTGAAAGACTGAGCGATGTGGTGTGACGTGTTAGAGATTCCACTCGATTGATGCTGGCCTTTTCAAAGAGTTTTATGTTCTGTCAAGGACACTGTAACATTTATTCTCATTACTGACAAGGAAAAGCAGGATCCAAAGTCAGGAACGCACACACACACACACACACACACACACACACACACACACACACACACACACACACACTCACTAACAATATTAAGGTCACCTGGAGGTGCTGTACTCATGATATTAAATTCCCCTGATGGGAAAGGTAATTAAGAGCACAGATGATGCTAAATTAGGAGATATAATATGCACACGTTACTGAAAACGAGCCACATTTATTTATATCATGTACTGTTCATTCACAGGAATATATATGTACACTACATGACTAAAAGTATGTGCACCCCTAACAACGTAACAACTAAATCTGTATGTGGTTCTTCTCTAAGTTTTTTTTTTTTAAACATGGTACTCTCTGTCAAGGTTGGCATGTAGGAAATTGAGTGCAACCCAAGCCTCTTCAACATAACTTGTAGCTGAAGGAACACTAATCTCCACAACTATGCCCCACCAAATCTAGTGAAAAGCCTTCCCAGAAGAATGGAGCTGAAATGTGGAGCATAAATAATGTATTACTAATGGCTTTTGGATTCATTTTCAATGCTTGCAGTTTCTTGTTATGGCTTCTTTATAGTTTCCTGTGTATAAATTTGCACAAATACTACACATATACAGAAAAGGAAGCACTAATACTAAACAAATCCGAGGTGGTATCCAAAAGTCTCGAGACTTGGGTACCACAGATCCAGTCGCTTTGGCCAAATGTCCTCCCTCAGACGCCAAAATAAATGAGGGTACAACTTGCTATTAATGATGTGGCCCATGAGGATGAAATCTTGATGCGCAATGTTGCGAATGTTAAAAAGATGAAACTCATGCACTTGGTGAGGCTGCCTACTTTCCTCGCCATGTTCGGTCATAAAGATAATGGGCATTTCCACTGTGAAGACCGTTGCTTCATCTCAGGGTCGTACCCTTACGGAGTCGGTAATGATCCTTGACATGAAGGACGAGTCATTCACAGAACACTGATGGAGTTCTTGGAAGCCTTCGACACGGTTCTCCTTCTGCTTCTGAGTCAGCAGCTTGAGGATTAAACTTGGCAGCAACATGGTACATGTTTAAATCACACGTGAGAGTTGCCTGTTCTGTATGACACCCCGACATCGGCAGCGTTGTTGTGGATTGTTCTCCGACAAGTATGGCACTATTTATTAGTGTGTTTATTGATGTAATGTCTTCATCCCTTTCTCATCAGTGGTTCATGGTTCCAGTTCACAGCTGCTCTCATTTCCATATCTAATTCATGCACACATAAATATACAGAATATACCCACTAGTTTCCATCTCATTTAGTTCTGCTGTGTTTTAATGATCGAATTACATTCGTAGGTTCCTGTTTCACAGTATTCTTCTTTTTGACCTCGCGTTTTTTTCCCTCACTCGTTCTTCTTCACAGTTTTGCCCTGGAAATGTTGTTTGCACATCGCCTGACCTCTGGGTGACCTCCACTCATCTCTGTTTATTACTTTTTTATCTGCTATTTTGAATCTGTAGCTTTTGCATCCAACTCCGCCATAGTGATTTCAGTGCATTGGCATAACATCTCCACTTTAAGCCCATTTATTCATTCATTTATTTCTTTATATGGATGAAGTAGGAAAATGAGAGAGAGAGAAGGTTGGTTGATGTTGAGATGGTGAAGCAGGAAGTGGACAGGATAAGTAGGAAAGAAGTGAGAGCAGTGATTATGAGGATGAAGAGTGGAAAGTCGGTAGGACCAGAAGACATACCGGTAGAAGCATGAAGATGTTAAGGACAGAGTTTTTAACCAGGTTGTTTAACGAGATTCTGGAAGGTGAGATGATGCCTGAGGAATGGAGAAGGAGTGTGCTGATATCGATCTTTAAAAATAAGGGAGATGTGCAGACCTGCAGTAACTACGGCAAAATAAAGTTGATCAGTCACACCATGAAGTTATGGGAAAGAGTAGTGGAAGCCAGGCTGAGAGAAGAGGTGACCATCTGTGAGCAACGGAATGGTTTCATGCCGGTGGAAGAGCACCACAGATGCATTATTTGCTTTGAGAATGTTGATGGAGAAGTATAGAGAAGGACAGAAGGAATTGCATTGTGTATTTGTGGATTTAGAGAAAGCATATGACAGGGTGGAGAGAGGAGTTGTGGTATTGTATGAGGAAGTCTGGTGTGTCAGGGAAGTATGTGAGGGCAGTGTGACAGCAGTGAAGTGTGCAGTAGGAACGACTGGTTCAAAGTGGAGGTTGGACTGCATCAAGGATCGGCTCTGAGCCCTTTTCTGTTTGCAGTGGTGATGGACAGGTTGAAGGACGAGGTCAGACAGGAGTCTCCATGGACTATGATGTTTGTGGATGATATTGTGATTTGTGGTGAGAGTAGGAAGCAGGTGTAGAAGAGCCTGGAGGGGTGGAAGTACATGCTGGCGAGAAGGCGAATGAAAGTCAGTAGGAGTAAGACAGAGTACATGTGTGTGAATGAGAGGGAGGGCAGTGGAGGGGTGCGGTTGCAGGGAGAAGAGGTGGAGAAGGTGGAGGAGTTCAGGTACCTGGAGTCAACAGTGTAAAGTAATGGATAGTGTTAGAGAAGTGAAGAAAAGAGTGCAGGCAGGGTGGAGTGGGTGGAGAAGAGTGATAGCAGGAGTGATTTGTGATATAAGAGTATCTGTGAGAGTGAAAGGGAAAGTTTATAGGACTGTGGTGAGACCTGAGATGTTGTATGGTTTAGAGACAGGTTATTAGAGGGACAGCGCATGTAGGACGTATTGGAGACAAGGTGAGGGAGGCGAGATAGAGATGGTTTGGACATGTGCAGAGGAGGGATATAGGGTATATCAGTAGGAGAATGCTGAGGATGGAGCTGCCAGGAAGGAGGAAAAGAGGAGGACCATGGAGGAGGTTTATGGATGTGGTGAGAGAAGACATGTAGAGGACAGGGGGGTGTCAAGACGGATGATCCGTTGTGAAGACCCGTAATGGGAGAAGCCGAAAGAAGAAAAAGAATATGTATTTATTTATTAGTTTATTTATTTTTAAACAGGAATCTTAATCAGAAAAATTTAATTATTTTAAGGAGCAAAAGGATCAGGGTACAATACAGTTTAAATGAAGTGAGATGAAAGTGTAGTGATTAAGATAAGATATACCTTTATTCGTCCCACCGCGGGGAAATTTCTCTTTTAAAGCAGCAAAGAAAAAAAAAAAGAAATGTGCAAATATATAGAGATTAAGCACTCGCACAGCATATTCTTCAAAACTTCTGTACTCGTTTGACAGTATGTATTGTCTATGTCTTTATTTTCTCCAGTCTTAAAGGCAATCATCTGATAAACCTGTTTTCTGAATCCTCTCCTCTAAAAAGCTTGTGTTTTTTTTTTTTCTGCTCGAATTTAGAAATCCAGTGACCCTCGTGTTAGTGCTCATCAGCTCACTGTGTGCTCATGCTAATGGACGAAAAGCCCTCATACACAGGTGAAGTGTTCAGGCTTTAAGTGTCTCACTCGAGCACACACACACACACTATTAATTATCCTCCAGTGCTGGAAACATGATAGCTCTACTATATATATATATATATATATATAATGAATGCAGATGTAACAAGAATGCATTTGTTCCAGTTTCATATCGGTTTATTATAAATATACTGTCAGGATTCATACGCATCATGTCACATGATTGTTCGCATCCATGGTGCACGTTAGTGGTAATAAGCACATATACAGTATGTATCCTCAAATCTCACAGCACACTTGGTCTTTCATTTGTTGCTGTCATCTCTTGTTTCATGTACATTGTGGTAGTGGTAGCTGGGTGGTGCTGGGATTTAAACTCAGGACCCTCCGGTCCAAGGTCAAAGGGCCTTGCGCAAGGACCCAGCAGAGGTAGCTGGGTGGTGGAAAGATTTAAACTCATGACCTTCCTGTCCTAAGTCCAAGGTCCAGTCCAAGGGCTTTGCTAAAGATCTCAGCAGTGGTTGCTTGGTGATGGTGGAATTTGAACTCATTAATATTCTTAACTAAGATCTAAGGTCCAACCCAAGGTTTGCTGGGGTTCCATGTTCATGCGGTTTCATAAAATTTGTCCACACTTGCAGCTGCTTCCACTTCATGATTCATGATTATTATTATTATTGGGGTACCAACCATTTCATGTGCCTAGACACCCTATTGTTATTCTGAGAGGATTATGGACATCCTAGGGCAAACTGCTTGACTTCGTCATCATGGATCATCACTGATTGACGTACGGCCACCTTTGAAACATTTACACCATTCAGACATCTTAATATGTGCTTAAAGTCTTCTGTAGATGTCCACATGTTTTACGACGTCGTTCGCACTGCTGTCTGCCATCTTGATTAAAGATCTCTGGACAGACCTGTGACATGTGCGCTGCCTATAGGTAATAAAACATGCTAGTCACTTACTACAGCATCTAGTACCACCACGCTAACATACATGTTTACACCTGTATCATTAAAAGTCCTGTTTGATTTCAATGCACCTCATAACTTTTGCTCAGTATTAAAAAAAAAGCTTGGGGAAGTAGTAACTCAGTGGTTAAGGCTTTGGGATTCTACTCTGAAGGTCAGGGATTCAAGCCCCACAATTTCCAAGCTGCCAGTCTTCCCTTGAGTCATCCAAGGCCCTCAACTCTCTGTGCTCCAGGGTCACTGTATCATGGCTGACCCTGTGCTCTGCCCTCAGCTTCCTAACAATGCATGGATATGTGAAGGAAGAAATTCCTTGTCCTGTAAAGCTTGTGACAATTCAAAAGCCACTCTCTCTTCATTACATGACATATTACCTTTTCATCTTCTATTTTGGAAAGAATGTCTCTGCAACTGTTAGTTAAAAGTGTATGAGTTAGCACACTAATTGGGGAGGATCTAAGGTCCATTCTGGCCAAGTTTATGCTAAGTGCTCCCAAAGCTCTAGGGTCAAATTTGGCCCTAATTTGTATAAGTCTACATTTATTACATTTGAATCCTTGGATGTCCTTGTCCAGATGAGTTCAACTCAGACATCAGTTTCTGGTAGATTTTTCCTCCATCTTGGAATTTGTGTGGAATCACACATAAAAGGTTATAGCATTATCTTCAAACTTTCTGACATCTTCAGGACAGAGAAGATTTACTAGGGAGGTGTCTGCACAGTGTTTAAGGCATTGGGCTCTGGATCAGAAAGTAACAAGTTCAAATCCCAGTACCACCAAGCTGCCACTGAGTGCCTACACGGTCTATTACTCATTTGTAAGTCTCTCTGGATAAAAGTGTCTTCTAAATGCTATAAATGTGTTAGAAACTGATCAACTGTTTTATTTCATCACACCAATTTCTTCAATTTACTGCCATGTCTTAACCTCTTGGCTAAGGCAAATATGCTATGAGGTTTAATCTTGGCATTTCTCAAAGCATGACTGATTTACTGATTTATGTGTGTTGGAAGGATATTTTTTGTATTCATGTCTCTTATCCACCAAAAAAGACTGTTCTTTTAGCTGTGTTTGTCGGTTTTCCTCATCATCCTGCTATTATTTATGATGTGTTTAATATCTGATTCTGTAAGGATTTTTAGATGCCTCCAAGAATTAGACAGCAAAATAAAGCATGAATGCATTCGACTAAAACGTGATGGTAAGAGCTGCTGAAAAGCAGCCACGCCTTATTTATTTATTTCCATTTTTCTTTTTGAGGGTTCTGACATGTTTATATTAAAAGATCATGTGCAATTGGAATCAATTGTGCTCCTGTCATTCTCACAACAGAGCTGAATCCTAGGAGAACTGGGCCCCTGAATCTCTACTAAATCATCCAGTCTCTTGCATCAACAGCTTCAAGAAATGCTCACAAAAATTGTGGATGAGCAAGCAGCACACCACCCCACCCTAAGCTCCACCCTGCTGACCAGGATGACCCTGAAATATACCTCCAGATGTTTCAGGGTTCTGCCTTAGCATGTTAATGACTGGGATGTCAGTGGATTTTGGAGCCCTTCTGACTAAATAAGCTCTGTTGGCAGCAGAAAGTTTGCCACCTGAGAGCCAGAACTCCTCCCACCCAATCTGCCATTGCTAGTGGCTTCCACGATCCACGAATCGAGCAACCCCATCTTCCAGATGTGCCTTTTTACTTTACCTGGTAGAACTTGCAGAAACAGACACATATCTTTCCCCATAATAATTAACATTTTTTCTGTTTTCCTTCCCTGCTGATTCCCAGGTTTGCTGGTGCTGTGGGGAGCAAATACATTTCCAAGTGAAGTGCCTATAAATCTAGGTAAATCAGATGCCCCAGATACTGAAGCTGTGGAAAATATTCAAGAAAGTATATATGCCTGTGCCTGTTAAGGAGGATTCTTTGCCTGTGGAGGAGAAGTTAATGACTGTGGATGAGAAGTATGTACCTGTGCAGGAGAAGCCTGTGTATGCTGAGGAGGAGTCTGTTTCTGGGGAGGAGGAGCCTGGCCTCCTGAGGAGAATAAAACTAAACATGCTAAGGAGGATTCTGTTTCTCTGAAGTAGGAACCTGGCATTCTGAGGAGTATTGTCTGCCTGTGGAAGAGGGTCATGGCATGCTGAGAAGGACTCTGTTCATGTTGAGGAGGGACCTGGTATGCTGAGGAGGGGTCTCTGTCTGTGGAAGAGGAGTGACTGTGGATGAAAAGTATGCATCTGTGTAGAAGAAACTGTCCGTGCTGAGGAGGAGTCTGTCCCTGTAGCGGAGGAGTCAATGACTGTGGATGAGAAGTAAGTACCTGTGTAGGAAGAGCTTATCCATGCTGAGGAGGCGTATGTGCCTTTGGAGGAGCCTGTGCATGCTGAGGAGGTCTGTGCCTAATTAGGAGGAACATGGGCCTGTAGAGAAGTTAAGACAAGTTGGAAATATGAAGTATTTCAAGTAAGGGTGGGATATTATTGCAAGAGGTTTTGTCATGCCGTATTATTTTGACCACACCAGCATGAAAACGGATCTCATTAAAATGAACCACCACCACCAAGTTCTCTTTGTGAGGGGCTTCAGTTGGTTAACTAATCTCTCTTGATTGAATTGCACACTGATGTTTTTGACATAGAGCTGGAGCATTCTGTTCCATGTGGTGGAAGGGGCAGGAACACCTATATATTACCCAGCAAATATATGTCTGAAATTTCAATTATGATAAAACCCTGAAAAAAAAAGATAGGCATCAATGGCTAGCACATACTTTTAGAGGTTTCTTCCTCATTCCCTCAAGAAATGTTTCCTTGGCTATGTGGCCACTGGCTTATTAGTAATAAACATAAACTTAACACCATATGAAGGATGTTAAGTCAATCAATTATGGGTATCTGGTAATGCAGTTGCTTGTGTACCACAGGTTGGGGGGCACAGGTGGTAGTAGCTGATTTTTTCTACAACCCCAAATAAAATAAATGGGACACTATAAAATGTAAACAAAAAACAGAAAAAATTATGAGCAAATTTCATAAATCCATTTTCTATTCACAATAAAATTGTTTAAACTGAGAATATATATCATTTTAAGGTAAAAAAATAAATAAATTATTTTGAATTTGATGGCTACAACACATCTCAAAAAAGTTGGGACAGGGCCATCCTTATTACTGTGTAGCATCACAGTTTAGTCTTCTGTCCGTATACATCTGGGAACTAAGAAAACCATTTGCTGAAGTTTTGGGAGAGGAATGTTGTCTTATATTTTTTTTGATACAGCATCCTTAACAGTTCTGGGTGTCCCTTGTGTTTTTTGTTTTATGATGCTCTAATTGTTTTTAAATAGTGAAAGGTCTAGACTGCAGGCAGGTCAGTTCAGCACAAAGACTCTTCTAATACGAAGTCTTGCTATTGTAATAGATGCGGCATGTAGTTAGCATTGTCTTACTCAAAAATGCAAGGCCTTTCCTGAAAAAGGTGTTTTTGAGTGAAATAAATTGTTGCTCTAAAACCTGTATATACCATTCAGCATTGATGGAGCCTTTCCAAATGTACAAGCTGCCCATTCCACAGGCATTAATGCACTCCAATACCATCAGAGATGCATATCTTTTAACTGAGTCCTGATAACAAACCAGATGGTCCCTCTCCTCTTTAGTCCGGAGGACGTGCTCTCTATGGTTTGCCAAAATTAAAAATAAAAATTGATTCTGATCACAGCACAGTTTACCTCGGTACATTTTAAATGAGCTTTGGACCAGAAAGGATGGCACCATTTCTGGATCATGTTTACACATGCCTTCTTCTTTGCATGATAAAGATTTAATTTGCATTTGTGGATGACAAAGAGAGCTGTGTTTAAAAGCAATGATTTCTGGAGGTGTTAATAGGTCCATTACAGAATCATCACTATTTTAAATGCAGTGCCCCCTCAGGGCCGAAGATTTTCACCCTTGTCCCCCATGCACAGATTTCTCTAGATTCATGGGATACACCTGCTTTGCAATTTGATATTTAGGAACATTATTCTGAAATTGTTTCACAATATATAGACAGTCTTTTACATATTGGTTAAACTTTTCCCATCATTGCTGCCTCTCTAAAATACACAATTTATACCTAATCATCTTACTGTCCTCCTGTCAATTAGCTCTTATTAATTGCAAAATGTTTCTCAAACTGTTTTTTTTTAATAAGACTTACTTTTATTTAAATTTTTGTTGCCCCATCCCAACTATTTTGAGACATGTTGCAGCCATCAAATTTAAAATGACCTTCTTTTCCCTTAAGATGGACAGATAAGCTCATTATGAATTTCATGACTGCATTGTGAATAGAATATGGATTTGTGAGACTTGCACATCATTGGATTCTGTTTTTATTTGCATTTTACACCGCATCTAAACTTTTTTTGTAATTGGGGTTATACCATCAGGTGAATGTCTTTCAATTTCCTAGGGTTTTTGTCAAGTCAAGTGAGTACTATGGAGGTTGTAGACATGTTTTTGGGGGGTTTTAGCAGCTCAAGGGAGTACTGTGTAAAGAGGGGACATGGTCTGGGTTTTTGTTTGTCAAGTCAAAGGGGTACTGTTGAGTGTGGGGACATGGTTTTTAAAGGTTGTCAAGTCAAGAGGGTACTGTGGAGGGAGGGGGCATGGTTTTAGGGCTTTTGTCAAGTCAAGGGGGTACAGTGGAGGGTGGGGACACGGTTTTGGGATTTTTTTAAGTCAAGGGGGTACTGTGGAGGGTGGGGACACGGTTTTTGTATTTTTGACAAGTCAAGGGGGTACTGTGGAGGGTGGAAACATGGTTTTTGGATTTTTGTTAAATCAAGGGGGTACTGTGGAGGGTGGGGACATGATTTATCAAGAATCTGCAGTGGCATTTTGAGGCAATGAGGAATTTAACTGCAATTTGTACAACCAATCATTGCAGGCTCACAATAGTGAATATCTTCATACGAATTCACACAAAGGCTGGAAATGCGAGATATAAATATTTTCCCGGACTAATTGGATTTTCATGAACACCATATTTTTTCGTAATGTGTGTAATCAAAATCCAGAGTGTCACATCAAGCACATTTTTAGTTACACTTCAACCCTCGGCAGACCCACTGCGAGTGAACTGCAGGTGTGTGTCTGAATGCGAGTCATGAAACTCCAGCACAGAAATGATTTCTGCGTCCCTGCCATGTTTAATTGTGGCACATTCGGAACAGAGGCCGCCTGCCAAAACCCATTTATTTTAAGCCGGCGCTGCTGTTATAGCGGAAAGAAAAAGAAAGAAAAAAACTACTCCTCCACATCCTCCTCCATCCCCAAGCTTGTGTACACATTCTTCCAGGCCATTATTTACTCAGCTCCAGCATTATAGCCTGGATAAATTTGCTTTGCCAGTGAGTGTTCGAGCAGAGCGAACTCAAATCACGCTGATTCTGCTCGGCTATAAAAATTCATCCACAGGCCTGCGAAGTTGAGGCGCACACATTAACATGTTGATTTGGAAGTTCAATTGGATGTAAGTCGTCGCTCATAATGTTATTGAAAACTTGTCCCGCAATGTTCATAAAAAAATGACAACAAAACTGCTGCAGTTCTACAGGCATGACAGCTCAGGGAAAGGCATGTGCATCCTGCAAGAAAGCTGAAATAGAGGAAAGCTTTGCAAACGTCGATTCAATCAAGCACAGGTGATAATGTAAGCCAGGTTGAAAAATCACTTTTATATGATGCTACATGAAAAGAAATGAATCTAGAAAGATCTGAAAAAAATCTACAGCAGCATTTATCAATTTGTTCCAAAAAATCCTTATCCAAAATGAAATTAAATATGCCTTCTTGTATTTAATTATACCAATTAAATTCTTGAATTCTTTCTAGATAAATTGTTACAATATATAATAAATAATTTTGCCTGGATTTTGAGGAAAACCAACAAGTTTAAGTGTCTCAGTTACTCCTGGCCATTTTTAAAGCATTTTTTGTTTATGCGATATTAATTACAGTTACATTTATTGCATTTGAAACGCTCTTATCCAGAGCTGTTTGTTCAAATCCCCTAGTGGTGTATTTTCTTTGTTCAGGTCCCCTAGTGGTGTATTTTCTTTGTTCAGGTCCCCTAGTGGTGTCTTTTCTTTGTTTAGGTCCCCTAGTGGTGTATTTTCTTTGTTCAGGTCCTCTAGTGGTGTATTTTCTTTGTCCAGGTCCTCCGGTGGTGTATCTTTTTTGCTCAGGTCCTCTAGTGGTGTATTTTCTTTGTTCAGGTCCCCTAGTGGTGTATTTTCTTTGTCCAGGTCCTCCGGTGGTGTATTTTTTTTGTTCAGTTCCTCCAGTGGTGTATTTTCTTTGTTCAGGTCCTCTAGTGATGTATTTTCTTTGTTCAGGTCCCCTAGTGGTGTATAAGTTTTGTTCAGACCTCTTAGCAAGGTATACGGTTTGTTTTGGTCCCCTAGTGGTGTATATGAATTGTTCATAAACCCAAGTGGTGTATATTGTTTGTTTAGACCCCCTAGTTGTGTATATGGTTTGTTCAGACCTCTTAGCGAGGTGTACGGTTTGTTTTGGTCCCCTAGTGGTGTATCTGAATTGTTCATAAACCCAAGTGGTGTATATTGTTTGTTCAGACCCCCTAGTGGTGTATAAGGTTTGTTCAGACCTCTTAGCGAGTTATACGGTTTGTTCTGGTCCCCTAGTGGTGTATATGAATTGTTCATAAACCCAAGTGGTGTATATTGTTTGTTCAAACCCCCTAGTGGTGAATATGGTTTGTTCAGACCCCCTAGTCATGTCGATGGTTTATTTAGACCCTGCTTGTTAATTTGTTCAGTTTGACTAATAGTGTAGATAGTTTGTTCAGACCCCCTAGTGGTGTAGATGAGCTGTTCAGGTTTACTAGTCGTGATTATGGATTGTTAAGGCTCCTTAGTAACCATGTAAGTAATTTGTTCAATCCCCACAAGTAGTGTAGATAGTGTGTTTAGGTTGTCTAGTTGTATAAATGGTGAGGTAAATGATTTGTTCAAACCCCCTTTGTGGTGTAGATGATTTGTTCAGATTGACTAGAGGTATAAATGGGTTTTTCAGACCCCCCTAATGGGGTAAATGATTTATCCAGGCCCCTTACTGGTGTTTAAAACTAGCTTCCATAAAAGAAATAACACCACATGAACAAAGTTATATATCATCTTTCAAAGTAGTGTTATGTACCAGCATGTGTCTAATTGTTGAGAAACACTAAATAACTGAAAAGGTGTGTTACCTTGAAACGTGGAATTCAAGACATACATGTACAAGTACACATCTGTCCATTCCTATAAATGAGTAATCATTGGTATGCAGGGCTTGTATTTTAGGAAGCAAGACTTCTGAACCAAAGGGTTATTGTGAGACATGACTCACGCTCATGGACACACTCACAATCACCAACTCACATACTCGAAAACATACACAAGGACTGTAAATAGATAAAGTTCAGAATGCAAGGTTCTGTATGAAATCATACAAAAGAGTATTTTTTTTTGTTGGGAAAGGAAATCAAGCAGAACACTTGGATGAACCTAAGAACCTCTAATTTATTCATTAAATCGTTAATGTTCTATTGTTCCTAAGAACACGCATTGTATTAAGAAGCTCTAGGTATTCATTTAAGACATTAAAAGAATAAGGAGAAATCATGTTTATTCTTTTTGTAGCACATTACCATAAAGTGGTAAGGATTGTCTGTGTGTGGCAAAGACATCATTATAATAATATTAAGGGGTAATTTTCCGTAATTGCTCTATTGATTCTCCACAGTTGTATTTATGCACTTCCAAAAAATTTACCTTTTAAATAAACCAGAACCTGATCCTAATCTTAAGCAAAACACTGACAGGGACCACAGAAGGACACATTTTATACAATGAGCTTTTACACAAGTGATAATTGGCACTAATTAGAAATTAGGTGGTGACATTAATGTGACCCTGAGTGCTGGGATCAGATGACGTGCAGTGGCTGATGGGTGATGTAGTTCCTGTCTATAATTATACTTTCTTCCAGCTTCTCCCATTAGGGGTCACCACAGCAGATCATCCGTATTCATGATCCACATGTTCCATTTGGCACACGTTTTTACTCTGGATGCTCTTCCTAACGCAACCCTCCCCATTTATCCGGGCTTGGGACCGGCACTAAGAGTGCACTGGCTTGTGCAACCCTTATGGCTGGGGTCGGTGTAAGCGCCGCATCCCAACCGCTAGACCACCAGGGAACTAGTTCCTGTCTATAATATGCTGTGTTTAAACTCCAAGATCTACAAGTTCAAGCGAAAATTTCATGCTACTGCATTCAAAGTCATCCTAACAAGTATTGGCACATATAGTCCAGCTCTCATCCACACACACGTATATATATATATATATAAATACATAAGGGCAGAAAAGCAGTAAGTAAGCAGTAAGTAGATGAAAAGTGCATCAGATGGTTGAATGCCCTTCATTTGTCCCTCTGCAACAACAAACATCAAGGCTTTTAAAATGGGAACAAACAGGATCTCTATCGTCCTCCCCGGTGGCAAGAATGCATCAGAATAACAGAGTGAAGCAATAACACAAAGCATGAACTGAGAAAAAATAATGGACACGAAAGAAAAAAGGAGAGTGTTTACACTGAGCTGATCTTCCTGTGGCGAATTTAGTCTTGAAAAGAAAAAAAAAATGTGATTGTCTTTCTTTTTTCTTTTTTAATTACTGCACATTCATTTCTCTGTCCTTTTTTATTTCTTTTTGTCTTTCTATATTTTTATTCTGTTCCTTCCTATCTCTTTTTCATGGCGTCCCTCAGGTCAGTATGCTGGGCCTGGTGTCATTACAAAGAAGAATAAAAGAAGGAAAGAAAGAACAGAGGAAATAATGTGCAGTAAATAAAAAAGAAAGAACAAAAGGATAAAATAAATAGAAGGACGTGTCAGATCATCAGAATCAAGCGTGTATGTTTGCTATAAATCCCCCAATGCGCTAGAACTTGTAATTGAAACGGGAATTACAAAGTCGGGCTCCATGATCAGGGCCCTGAGATTGAACTGTGAATCTCAGATGAAAGAGAGGAATATAATTAAGGACAAACTCATTCAGTCATGTGAGCAGATACGTGTTTGACAGGGTCATGTGACTTGGTAGTAGAGGCTGATAGACTCTGATTTTGACAGCTGGGGTATAACATATAGATAAAGTTATTAAATTATCAAGCAATCCATAATTAGAATATTATATCCTTACACAGTTTCAGTGGAGGCTAATTATAAAGTCTGCGTTGGTCTGAGAAGAATAAATGTTCCAGGATACTTTAGGGGCAGAAGCACTGGGACACCTGTTTGTTCCAGCCATATGTGGATCTTCTACAAACTGTTAGCACAAAGTAGGTGGTACACAATTGTATAGGACGTCTTTGGTGCTGTAGCATTCATTTTTCCCTTTACTTGATGAAGATCTGCTTTCCATGGGTTGAAAGATGTGGAAGAACTCATTCAATAAACCCTATTGAACACCTTCGGGATGAATATGAATGCTGACTGCACCCCAGACCTCCTCACCACCTCACCTACATCAGTACCTGACTTTACAAACACCATTGTAGATGAATAAATCTCCACAAAATCTATTGGAACATCTCCCCAGAAGAGTTGAGCTCATTATAAGAGCAAATCGAGACTTAATGTGGAATGGGATGTCAAAAAGCGCAGGTGTCCACAAACTTTTGGCCAAAATCAAAGCCAGGGTAGTAACAGTATCTCTGCTTCTTCACACCACTCCATCGTTGATTATTTTCTTATGACAGCATGTGTTTTATTGCTTCCAAATCTAACCACATGATGCTTCGGTGTGAAGAAGTCACCCTTCCCTTAATCCTCATCTTCATCTTCGTCGAATGACCATCTCTGTTCCTGCTCTACCTGAAGTTGAATGCACCTCAGCAGGTGTTCAAAACAAAGTCTTTCCTTGCGACCGTAAAAACGAGCCATCCGATCTCTCTGTTCCAGAACGTTCTCTTTTTCCCTCCGTCTCCATCGTTCACGCTTGGCTTGCGCTTCTTATTTGCGCGGCGTTTGCTCGGGCGCTGTAGCCGCGAGGGACGTTTCCTTGCTTTAAGCACCAGTGTGAAGTAATGAGATAGAGAAACAGCTTTCTTCTCTAATGTCTACTCGCCAATACAAATGCTCCACAGGGATTTGGAGGCTATTATCTTTAATATCCTGATAAGTACCATGGAAGGGATAAAAAAATAGAAAAAGGAAAAAAAAAGAGTTACGAAAAGAGTGGAAACATCTCCAGTTTGAGGAGGAGACAGAAGTGAAGCAAGATGGATAAGAATTAAGTTAGCACTCGAGATATAAATATCTGGAAATACAAAAATACAAATACAAATTGAGAATGTGTTCCCCAGTGCCTACGAGCGTTAGCGTTAGCAGCACTAAATACCACAGTCATGCTGTTTTTTTCATTTCTTTCGTTCGGGGCTACAGATGGAACAATGGGATTCATTAAAAATAGAAATGATGTGTGGCCCAGTCAATGGTATCTTTTCTCCAGCAGTGTGTCCCCTCTGGGAATAACACACACACACACACACACACACACACCACACACACACACACACACACACACACACACACACACACACACAAAATATATCAATTTTCAGCACGTTGACATTTAAAATGAGATTCTCAGTAAGATAATGTCATGTATACCACAGTACGCTGGAATCTCATTGGTCTGCGTTATTTTCATACATCAGCACCGAAAACTGGGGCTGTAAACTACCACAAAGTGATATTAATTTGTGATTGTTTCTATAGTAACGGCTTATTTACAGAGACTTTATATAAAATAATCTATCTATCTATCTATCTATCTATCTATCTATCTATCTATCTATCTATCTATCTATCTATCTATCTATCTATCTGTCTGTCTGTCTGTCTGTCTGTCTGTCTGTCTGTCTGTCTATCCATCCATAGATCGATCGATCTGTCTGTCTGTCTGTCTGTCTGTCTGTCTATCCATCCATAGATCGATCTATCTATCTATCTATCTATCTATCTATCTATCTATCTATCTATCTATCTATCTATCTATCTGTCTGTCTGTCTGTCTGTCTGTCTGTCTGTCTGTCTGTCTGTCTATCCATCCATAGATCGATCTATCTATCTATCTATCTATCTATCTATCTATCTATCTATCTATCTATCTATCTATCTATCTATCTATCTATCTATCTATCTATCTGTCTGTCTGTCTGTCTGTCTGTCTGTCTGTCTGTCTGTCTGTCTATCCATCCATAGATCTATCTATCTATCTATCTATCTATCTATCTATCTATCTATCTATCTATCTGTCTGTCTGTCTGTCTGTCTGTCTGTCTGTCTGTCTGTCCATCCATAGATCGATCGATCTGTCTGTCTGTCTGTCCGTCCGTCCGTCCGTCCGTCCGTCCGTCCGTCCGTCCGTCCGTCCGTCTGTCTGTTCATCTATCTATCTATCTATCTATCTATCTATCTATCTATCTATCTATCTATCTATCTATCTATCTATCTGTCTGTCTGTCTGTCTGTCTGTCTATCCATCCATAGATCGATCGGTCGGTCGGTCTGTCTGTCCATTTAAAGATCTATCTATCTATCTATCTATCTATCTATCTATCTATCTATCTATCTATCTATCTATTTATCTATTTATCTGTCTGTCTGTCTGTCTGTCTGTCTGTCTGTCTATCTATCTATCTATCTATCTATCTATCTATCTGTCTAGCTATCTGTCTGTCTGTCTGTCTGTCTGTCTGTCTTGTATCTTCAGGTTTCCTAGAGCAGTTGTGGTTATTATTAGTAAGCTGTGTAATGTACTTTATATGCAGTGTATAAGTGAAGGTGATACTGCAGGTGTAGATCAGTGGTACAGGATGTTGGTGCACAATGTAAATGGCCCAAGGTGAAGCCGAGAGCATTAGAATGATGTAAGTGCTCAACACCAAGCCGATTATCAAGTTCATTTCTAGCGCTTTTTACAACGGACATTGTCTCAAAGCAGCTCTTTCAGTGACAGACTGCTACATCCTAAGTGTCTAAAGGAGTGAAACCAAAGGTCTTTTCTCCCTGCTGCTATTCGACTTTACAGTCAGAGCTGCCCAGTGAACCAGGTGCCATAATACACACTGTTTATACTGTTTCTTTTACTGTGCAATAACAATAACGTTTTTGTGCCATAACAATTGTGCAATAACACCATTTAAAACTGTAATAACTCCATTTACTACTGTAATAACTCCATTAAAAACTTCAATAACACCATTTAAATCTGTAATAACTCCATTTACTACTGTAATAACACCATTTACTACTGTAATAACTCCATTAAAAACTTCAATAACACCATTTAAATCTGTAATAACTCCATTTACTACTGTAATAACACCATTTAAACTGCAATAACACCGAGATTTTCCCACTGTGAGACAAATAAAGGTATTTTATTTTATCTTATTTCATCTTTGAAGAAAGTAAAAATCATAGATCAAAAAATTTTCATATAAGTGAATTATGTGTGTTATGTGATGAAGCCTGAGACGACTGTGGCAAAAAAAATCTCCCTTATATGTTATGGGAAAGAAACTTCAAGAGGAACCAAACTCAAAAGGGGAATCCATCCTCATTTGGATGACATCAAGAGTGTGATTATAAATCTTCAAAACAATACAAAACACCAGAGCGAGAGATATCATGAGCATGTTCACTCTGTACTCACATCCGAGCTCCTGCCAGCCAATCTCACTCCACTATTCACATCTGAATTCCTTCCAGCCAATCTCAATCCACTATTTACATCTGAACTCCTTCCAGCCAATCACAATCCACTATACACATCTGAATTCCTTCCAGCCAATCACAATCCACTATTCACACCTAAACTCCTTACAGCCAATCACGATCCACTATTAACATCTGAACTTCTTCCAGCCAATCACGATCCACTATTAACATCTGAACTTCTTCCAGCCAATCAAAATCCACTATTAACATCTGAACTCCTTCCAGCCAATCACAATCCACTATTCACACCTAAACTCCTTACAGCCAATCACGATCCACTATTAACATCTGAACTTCTTCCAGCCAATCACGATCCACTATTAACATCTGAACTTCTTCCAGCCAATCAAAATCCACTATTAACATCTGAACTCCTTCCAGCCAATCACAATCCACTATTCACATCTGAATTCCTTACAGCCAATCACAATCCACTATTCACACCTGAACTCCTTACAGCCAATCACAATCCACTATTCACACCTGAACTCCTTCCAGCCAATCACAATCCACAATCCACAAACCACTATTCACATCTGAATTCCTTCCAGCCAATCACAATCTACTATTCACACATGAACTCCTTCCAGCCAATCACAATCCACTGTTCACACATAAACTCCATCCAGCCACACTGACCAGCAGATTGATAATCAAATCTTCTTCTTCTTCTTACAGCGTCTCCCATTATTGGTCTCCATAGTGGATCATCCGTCTCCATACCCCCTGTCCTCTACATCTGCCTCTTTCAACCCAACTACCTGCATGTCTTCCCTCACCACATCCATAAACCTCCTCCTTGTTCTTCCTCTTTTCCTCCTTCCTCGTGGCTCCATCCTCAGCATTCTCCTACCAATTAACCCCATGTCCCTCCTCTGCACATGTCCAAACCATCTCAATCTCGCCTCCCTCACCTTGTTTTCAAAACGTCCTACATGCGCTGTCCCTCTAATAAACTGATTTCTATTTATGTCCATTGTCTCAACATCTCAACATCTTCAGCTCTGCTACCTCCAGCTCCACCTCCTGTCCTTTACTCAATGTCACTGTCTCTAAACCATACAACATCTCAGGTCTCACCACAGTCCTATAAACTTTCCCTTTCACTCTCACAGATACTCTTCTATCACAAATCACTCCTGCTATCACTCTTCTCCACCCACTCCACCCTGCCAGCACTCTTTTCTTCACTTCTCTAACACACTCTCCATTACTTTGAATTAACAGTCATATACATGGTGTATATTGAATATACGCTGTAGTCGTTGGAAAAATCTCAGTCGTGAGAGTGCAATAACTCACCCCAGGCCATGCTGTTATACATAAACAGTGCACTTCAGGGGGTTAATAGTATTCAGCTTGCATTATTTTCATGTGAATACGCAGCACAACCTGGAGGGTGATATTCAAAGTCCTCCTTTTAATGTTCGAAATGCTGGTCGTGTTTATTAGAAAGGCAGGCAGATAAATCCACAAAATGTGAAGCAGGTTCGAGGTCAAGGCGAGGGTTGGGGGCGATCTACAACCAGAACGAACAAGTCCAGACAGGCTTGGAAGAAAAGCCAGATTGAGTGTATTGTTCGTGAGAGACACAAATGATACACCTGGTATAAATCTACACACAAATCAAAAGAATGTTGCTGGTATTGTAGCTTAGTGGGTAATGCATTGGCCCTTGGATCCATAGGTCATGAGTTTGAATCCCAGACACATCGAGCTGCCCCTCCTTGTCCCCTGAGCAAGAGCTGTAAGATCCACATGATCTCGCTTCCGCACTTGCCAGATTTGGCTCCTGCGGACTTCGCCCTCTACCTGAAAATGAAGATCACTGTTCTGACACCGTTGCGAAGATCCGGCACGAATCGCAGAAGATGCACTAGCAGCAAGTGGAAATATCTTGTAAATACCTAATATTAACAATAACTGCACCTCGTCACAAGTCCTTCGCACTCTTTTCAAACTCAGAATCATTTTCATTCAGATCATTTAGCACATTTGAAGCATGTATATCTCGCATTGGTGGAGATACTACTAGATAATATGTCAGAAAATATTGTTGTGCCTGAGGGTTTTAGCCCTTGCTTCATGTCCACATAAAGAGGCAGATGCAGCAGGGCTTTAGTCCTTTAATCTGTCGAGCTCTGTGATCTGTACGCTCTGATCAGCCTCCAAAGCTTTTATGCTAATACAGCCATCACGCTCGTCATCTCATCCACTGAAATGGATCGAATGAATGCGCCACATTTTAAGTCTGACGTTTGCACCGAGGTCTGCACTACTTCTTCTTTACTCAGTAGGTGGCGCTGGGAAGACATTTGTTGCGTAGCCTTCAAGTTTTTTGCTATGACGTGTTTGGAGGCTTAGCATTTGTTGGCCCATTACAGCCAAACATTATATCATATGTGGAGTATTCAAAATGCTACTGATAAATTTTCTAAAGTATACAGCATTCGGCAAATTTTTCTGTCTTACGGTGACGATACGAGGTGGTATCCAAAGGTTTCAAGATTCGCTCTGTTTACACACTATCACCTTAAAAATAGTCCCCTTGAACAGCAATACAGCGCCCCCAGCGTTCCTCTGGAATGTGTCCTGGAAGTGTTCTTTTCTGGCACCTTCTGTGATTTGTGCCAGATCTCCACAAAAATGAGGTAAACCAGATGTTCATCTTCAGAAAGAGGGGCCCAATTTGGCGAGTAGGGTGTGTGTGGAACTCACGTGTAAGGAGAACTCGGTGACAGGGTGCACAAATGATCAGAATCGCACCAGTTGCACACAGAAAGATGTGATTTTGGCACACTGGTCGGTGCTCCCTGTGACTGTGCGTGCTGCTTTGTGCTGCCATCTGTTGGCGTGCTACAAAAACTGGTGTTGAAACTTGATGATACCTCCACAGACAACAAGAACTGTAAAAACATGTTGTGTTTTGTGTAGCAAGAAAGGGCCTGGTGGGTTACTAGCTATTTCTGTAGCAGTTTTAGTACAGGGTTGGGTTGCTAGCCCAACACCCAGCCTCCTTCTTTCACAGCCGGGTTTGGGACCTTCCATGGTGGAGTACTTTATCCCCTTTGCCACAACTGAGCACCCATGGGGGGTAAAGGGCCTTTCTTAAGGGCCCAGGAGTGAAAGCCTGGTATGGCTGAGACTTGAAGCCACAACCCCCAGATCCAAAATCCAATGCCTTAACCACTAAGCTTCCACCTCTCCAGTGTAAATATTACAGGTGCGTAAATTGCTCTGATTTGGTGATCACAAATCCAACATGTCGGAAAACTAATTTGAAAGAAAACTATAAAACTGGCATCCTACACTGACCGAATTATAAATCCAGGAATGATGTTTAAATTTTGGACTCACGGTTCATATCTCATAAGCTCATCCCTGTGACGGGACACTACACTGCTCTGAGTCAGTCTCCAGAGCCATATGTGAACCTGAGCAGTTCTACCAGCATCCATGATTCATTCCCACACTCACTGCCACTTTACTACCACTCGTTTTTTCTGCTGTCACATCGGTTACTAAGTTCACATTGATCATGTTTTCACTGCACTGCTGCTTTAATTCACCTCACGTCTGCTCATGTAGCAGCCATTTTTACACTCCACTGCACTCCTACATCACAGCCTGGATATTCTCTATTTATATATCATATACATCATTATCTATCTATCTATCTATCTATCTATCTATCTATCTATCTATCTATCTATCTATCTATCTATCTATCTATTATTTTTCTCTAGCACTTTTTTCTTTCTTTCTTTCTTTCTTTCTTTCTTTCTTTCTTTCTTTCTTTCTTTCTTTGTTTGTTTGTTTCTTGCTTTCTTTCTTTCTTTCTTTCTTTCTTTCTTTCTTTCTTTCTTTCTTTTTTATCTATCTATCTATCTATCTATCTATCTATCTATCTATCTATCTATCTATCTATCTATCTATCTATCTATCTATCATTTCTTTTCTCTATCACTTTTTATCCCTTTCTTTTGTTTTTCTTTCTTTCTTTCTTTCTTTCTTTCTTTCTTTCTTTCTTTCTTTCTTTCTTTCTTACTTTCTTTTAATATCTATCTATCTATCTATCT
The DNA here is from genome assembly GCA_039877035.1 of Silurus lanzhouensis. Taxonomy (NCBI): domain Eukaryota; kingdom Metazoa; phylum Chordata; class Actinopteri; order Siluriformes; family Siluridae; genus Silurus; species Silurus lanzhouensis. The sequence goes on along the minus strand of JBCEWE010000376.1, from coordinate 597,562 downwards.
ATCTATCTATCTATCTATCTATCTATCTATCTATCTATCTATCTATCTATCTATCTATCTATTTTTTCCTCTATCACTTTTTATCCATTTCTTTAGTTTTTCTTTCTTTCTTTCTTTCTTTCTTTCTTTCTTTCTTTCTTTCTTTCTTTCTTTCTTTCTTTCTTTCTTTCTTTCAATATCTATCTATCTATCTATCTATCTATCTATCTATCTATCTATCTATCTATCTATCTATCTATCTATCTATCTATCTATCATTTTGTTTCTCTATTACTTTTTAACCCTTTCTTTCTTTCTTTCTTTCTTTCTTTCTTTCTTTCTTTCTTTCTTTCTTTCTTTCTTTCTCTCTTTCTTTTAATTTCTCTCTCTCTCTCTCTTTCTCTCTCTCTCTCTCTCTCTCTCTCTCTCTCTCTCTCTCTCTACAGGGGGAACCAACATTTCAGTGAAAGGTCCAGAGTTTCTTGCACCATGCTGAAGTTTCTACAGAGTGAGATTTGGAAGTGTGTGGTGTTTCTGCAGCACTGTGATCTAGAGGTCACCTCCAAACCGCACCGTGAAAGAGAAGCGGGAAGATGCTCAGACGAAGCCGGGGCTATAACCCCCTTCCCGTCGTGCGCTCTACTGAAGATCATCGCCCTTGCCTATCAATCTGTCTGATGGAGCCAGGGGTCTCGGTGCACGTCTCCTTCACGTCTCCTTCGCGTCTTCATCTCGAGAACGCAGCACTTCACTGCAGGTGACATTTAAGCTCCTAAAATTAGCACTCATCCTTCGCCTGTTCTCCGGAGTGCGAGCGGCGTGCTGAATCAGCACATCTCAGTGAACACCTTTAAAATCTATAAATCAATAAACAACTCAATTAAAAGATACGGTCAGCTCCTGCGTGGTTCTTCTGCTCTTTCAGGGAGGAATCCGGGACGTTTATTCGAATTCCGTCAGTGTTTGAGCAAGCTGCAGGAGGGACAGTGCAGGTTTGACAGATGGGAGTTGGTGTTAAAGTCACCGTTTTGCTTCGATCTATTATTCTATTCTCCACGCTGAGACGTCGCTTGAGCAACTTCCTGACTTCTATTGAAACCCGATTGTCTGATAATGAATCCCTCTTCTTCTTCTTCTTCTTCTTTATTTTACTCCTCACGTCACACAGGAAGGTTTTATCAGGTTTTATCTCCCATCCATTTTCCATTTCCTTCCTTTCATGTAAGTATGTCTTCAGGACAAGATACTAATTAGTAGAAACTCGTGATGTCCCAGATTTCAGATAGAATTGAGCTCAGGAGACCTTTTCTGACCTCTGGTGAGAATTTTCACGCTCTTATAGATGATGTATAATGCGCTCTGGAGGAGGTGTAAATAGGCGTATGGTATATCGTATCGTATAGCATAGTATAGCTGCTTCATATCGGTCGTTAATGTATCGTGGATATAAAATGTCTACACATCATTCTAAAATTGCAGGGTTTTTTTTATATAAAGACAAAACTATCAACAACATGAATGTCAGACTTGTTACATCTTTAATATAATCTTCCAAAAAACAAACATCCAGAGGAAAAAAAAAAAAGATCATTGGGACTATATATATATATATATTAAATGTATTTCTGTCTTTCTATTTTAAAAACCTGCATATTTCATGAGTGTAGAGATTCAATTTTTCACCATAAGTTGCATTGAAGTGATGATGTAATCGACTGGACACGAGACGTCCCTCATCGGTCGTTGTAAATAAAAATGGCTGGACCATTTGGTCTGAATGCAGCGTGCATTTAAAAACTGTTCAGGATTTACATTTATTGCATTTTGGCCGACGCTTTTATCCAGAGCGACTTACATTTATCTCATTTATACAACTGAGTAGCTACAGGGTCAAGGGCCTTGTTTAGGGGCCCAGGAGTGGCAGCATGGTGTGGCTGGAATTTGAACTCATGACCTTTGGATCCGAAGTCCAACGGCTTAATGACTGAGATTCCACCTCCACCTCCACACACACACACACACACACACACACACACACACACACACACACACACACACACACACACACAGACACACACACAAAGATATCAGCAGATATTTAAGCCAGTGTTTTATCTCGTTTCCATTCGTTCTGAACTTCAATCTTCTCTTGTTGTTGAACTTGGTGGAAACAGAGAGACTATTTTTGGCCGTCTGCTTTTTTCAGATTTCCGGAATGTAATACCTGGGGAAAATTACATTCTGGGGGAAGAAGTTTTTTGTGAGTAGGCGGCATTTTGAGTGCTTTCGAGAGGAAGAAGGCAGAATTGCAGACCTTTAAAGCTTCACGAGAAGCCTGCTGTCATTTTAAGGTCAACACTTACAATCTGCCTTGGACACTACAAACACTGATACATCAATGATATATATATATATATATATATATATATATATATATATACACACACACACACACACACACACACACACACACACACACACACACACACACACTACACCACACAGACATCACAAAGAGTATCATTGAAACCTTTTTCATGAGACATTTTACTCCTGGTGTTGCACAATTTTTCTTTAGGCGGGAGAAGCCAGGACAAGCCCCCCTGATGACATCATACGTTGCTAATATTGTTAGCCGACTGGCTCGGCTTAGGCATAAAGCATCCTGCAGGCTTAAAGTGAGCTGTAAAAGTGTAAATAATGCAGTTCAGTTTGTAATAAAGAACACTGTTGTGTTGTGCTTTTTATAGTTGGGAATCTGCTCGATTTAAAACAAAGGCTTGCGTTACTCACAGATTAAATCCAATTCGGTGGAAAACAAATAATGTTCTGTTCTTTCATCATTTCATAATTAGATGAAAATACACAAGGTTACCTGGGCGCTATACAATCTTTACAACCAACCGCATCGTTTCATTCGGGCCACGTTACAAATATGAGGTTGAAATGGTTTTTAATATCTAACAAATCCACAAACCTGGGTCGAGGTGCTACCGACAGCATGCTTCACACATGGGGCGCACACAGGATTGTGTTTTCAGGGTTACATTGCTGCCAAATGTAGTCCTTTTTGGCTATAAAGATCAAATCAGACCTCTGTTTTTTCTCTTTATCTTAACAACTTTTAGTATATATCTTGCAATAGAGATGATTCTTAAGTCACAGATAAACCACCTGCACTTACACTTTAATTGCAAAAATCTCATTAATTACAAAACATAATAACTTGGAAATTTTACAGGATCTGGAGAAATCAGATGGAGAAGGGACAAAGGCAAAAATCAATATTGGATGCTCCTGATCTTTGTGCTCTCACGTGTTTAAAACAGCCATGAATTTGTAATTGAAATCACTGCATTGGGCTCATTAACACCTCCAGAAATCATTCAAAGAAGAAGGCATACGTGAACATGATCCAGAAACGCTGCCGTCCTCTCTGGGCCAGAGTTTATTTAAAATGTACTGAGACAAAGTGGGAAACTATTCAGTGGTCAGACAAATAATTTTTTTATTTCTATTTGGAAACCATGGCCACCACATCCTCCAGGCTAAAGAGGAGAGGGACTATCTGCCTGTGGAATGGGAAGCTTGCAGATGGAAAGGCTCCATCAATGCTGATTGTTATATACAGGATTTATAGCAACAAATGCTTTCATTCAGAAAACGACTTTTTTAGAGAGGCCTTGGATATTTGAGCAAGACCATGCTAACTGCATACTGAATGTATTACAATAGCATGACTTTGTAGTAGAAGAGTCCTGGTGCTGATCTGGCCTACAGTCATGAAACGAAAAACACAACAAAGGACACCCAGAACTGTTGAGCAGCTAGAAGCTGAAGGTAGCAGAGCTGAAGATCTTGAGGTTTCTGCTGGGAGTGACAACGATGAACAGGATTAGAAATGAGTTTATTTGAGGGACATCGCATGTAGGACAATTTGGAGACAAGGTGAGAGAGGCGAGATTGAGATGGTTTGGACATGTGCAGAGGAGGGACATGGGGTATATCAGTAGGAGAATGCTGAGGATGGAGCCACCAGGTAGGAGGAAAAGAGGAAGACCAAGAAGGAGGTTTATAGATGTGGTGAGGAAAGACATGCAGGTAGTTGGTTTGAAAAAGGCAGATGTAGAGGACAGGGTGTATGGAGACGGATGATCGGCTGTGGCGCCCCCTAATGGAAGAACTTGAAAAAAGAAGAAAAAGAAGATTAATACAAATCCAAAAGTCTGCCTTTATTTCTATAAATGGATTAGAGCTCTTTTTATCAAATAAAAAAAGCATGTGGCAGGATACTTCCTGTCTCAATGACCCTATCGGTATTTGGTGCAGTTTCCCTTTTTGACCAGTAGGTGAAATAAAAAAAACTCTATGGAACTAAATGAGGTTATATACAGGGAAGAGCAAATAATAATAAAAAAATACTATAAATAATAATACAAAATATTTAGCTGGCTAAAAAATGTATAATCAAACAAGTTATAAATGTATATTTCTATTTAATATTTATAAATTGTATACATTTTTTAGCCATCTAAATATTTTGTATTATTATTTATAGTATTTTTTCTTTGCTCTTACCCGTATATAACCTTATTTAGCTCATTTGTCCGAATTCATGCAGGTATCTTAGCAGTTGATGCCTCGCAGGTTAGATATTTAATTAAATGTACACTACAGCACAATATCAGTAAGACACGTAAGATAAATGAAGACGCTTTTGGTGTGCCATCACGTCTCATGGATTTGAACAGCTGGAAATTATTCCCATGTCCCTGGCGTTTCTAACGGATCACCGAAAGCCCACTTACAGTACGCACACGGACCACCGAGAGCAGAAGTGTCGTATAAAGCGCATTACGGATCAGAGGGTCGAACAAATGAGTCGTTAATTTGATGAGGTTATTAACGAGATAAATGCGGCTTGTTCATTTCAATCTCACATTTAATTTAGTTTAAATGAAGCGGGATCGCTGGGAAAAAAAGAAAAAAAAATCCACGAAGCGTGAAATCGGAACGAAACAGACAGAATGCATGTCCGCCTTATGCCGGAGGGTCGAGTGCGAGCACGGCGAATGTGGTTTAAGTAATACGGCGTCATTATATCCGTTTTATTATAAAGCATTTTGCGGAAAAATGGAATGTCAGAGCTTATGCAGGGAGCGAATGACAGAGGCTTTTATAACGAGGAGCCTCATCATCAGTCAAATTAATGAGAAAGGGCTTCGGCTGAATGGATCCAAGCACTTCCCTTTCGTCTGTAAAACCAGACTGTGTAAAAATTCAAATAGGGCAAGGGCAAACAGGAAGACCTTTATTAAGATTTTTAGCTATGACTTTATACAACCTACTGACCACTTTATTAGAAACACCTGATTACCCTGTACCTCTATTAATAGCATTTGACATAAAAAAGTCTTCATCAGAGACTACATTCTGATGCTGGTTCACTGATTTTCAACGTCAGTCTAAATCTCTGTTAGGAGATCACCTAGAGTTTTAAATACTAATTGAGGAATGTCTGGAAGGTCTTTAGGCATCACCTTGGTGCCAGAACAGAGAAGAGTCTTCACATTTCTTGTACCCTGAAACATGGAGGGAGCAGTAGAGCCATGGTAGAGTGTCGGAGGAGACATAGGGCAGTGTGGGGTGACATTAAACTTTCACTTGAAAAGTACAAAAATATTTGCCTTCAAATGTACTTACGTATCCAAAGTGCTATAATTTATTAAAGCTATAATGTTGTTATTACCGTATTTTCCGGACTATAAGCCGCTACTTTTTTCCCACGCTTCGAACCCTGCGGCTTAAACAATAAAGCGGCTTATTGATGGATTTTTCCTGGGTTTTTCCCGGTTTCACAAACTTCAAGCCAAAAAACTGAACCCCAAAACATTAGACCAATGAAATTGCTGAATGGGTTCAGGTGAACCAATTCAGCAATTGGTTCACATAGGGCAAGGGCCTTTATATTAAATCAGATGCGCTCCCACTGAATCGGGCCGCACCACATCATAAATATGGATGATGTTCCTCTGACGTTTGACCTGCCGCTCACTCGGACTGTCTACAGGAAAGGTGAATCATTCGTCACGCTGAAAACAACCGGGCATGAAAACACACACTTCACCTGTGTTCTGAGCTGCACGGCATCGGGAGAAAAGCTTCACCAATGGTGATTTTTAAACGCACGACGATGCCAAAAGAAAAACTCTCGAGAGAAATAGTTGTGAAAGGAAGGAGGAAGACAGTGAACAATGACTTTCTTGGTCGGCTACTGTTTAGATACAAGCCGTTGTAACGCGTTGAGTCTGGGTGAAGGGAGAGCTCGCTAACTCCAGTTACAACAGAAATCATATAAGCACAGACAGGTTTCCAAAACTTGTGCTTTTTTTTTTTCTTGGCAACAGCGTTATGGGTTAGTCAAAGAAACTTAGAAATGAGCATTAGAAAATAATAAGGACATATTCCTCGGTCTTGCACACATGCAGTTATAGCGGAAAAATGTGGCGGAGGCTATTCCCAAAATACCGCTATGCTCTTAAAGGAAGCGCAACATATTTCACCCGTTACACCGTGTAACAGACACTGTCTTTCATTAAACCCTGTGTAAAGTTCATTAGTTTCAGTGTAGATATATACACAGGTGCAGCTTATTTATGTTCAAAATAAAAATCTTTGTCAAATTCAGTGGGTGCGGCTTACATATGGGTGCGCTTTATAGTCCGGAAATTACGGTATACATTTTTGTCACAAGACTCTTTGCTTAATCTCAAAATCACACTCAGTTTGAGTCAGAACACCGATCTAGAATGAATAAAATGATATAAAGTGAATAGAATGATATTAATAAGCCAAACATTGATATCTAATACAATTATCAAAGTCACGTGTGTGGTGGTGAGTTCGAGTCTGGAGTTTCTTCATCATTTATTCCTCTCTAAATGTTCTGCTTGATGTTGAACTGATGCTGAACTGTATGTTGGTGATCAGTAGATTCTCAGAACGCCGATCAGTACACGTGTAAAACAGAGCGTGATTGGTGACTCGCTGCGTGTTTCACCAGTTACGTTTTTATCCTCGTCAATAAAAAGGAAGGACAAAATGAAGTTGAGTAAAAAGTAAAATATTTGATTTTGAAATGTAAAAGTTGCAGTAAACATCTCCCCAAATAAAAACACTTCAGTAAAGTACAGACACGTGAAAAAGCTTCTTAAGTACAGTAATGAATTACATTTACTTTGTTACAATATGTTCACAATAACAGACTTCTACAAAACACACACAATTCTGTATATTTAGGGATGTGTGTTTATAACCTTGAATTGCACTCCTTACATAGAAATAAATCGTTTTTTACCAATCTAACTATGTTGAATATCGATGCATTACATTATTAACTCTTATGCTAATCAATTTTACCATCTCCAGTATATATACACTATATTGCCAATAGTATTCCCTCCACTCCTCTGGGAAGAAGTTCCACTAGATTTTGGAGTGTGCTTATGGATATTTGTGTTTATCAGCCAAAAGGGTGTTAGTAAAGTCAGGTACTGATGTAGGTGAGGAGACCTGGGGTGCAGTCAACGTTGACATTCATCCCAAAGGTGTTCAGTAGGGATGAGATCAGAGCTCGATAGCAGGAGATCTTCCTCTCCAAAGCATGTAAACCAGATCTTGCTAAATTTTATTATAGCGCCATCTATCTGTGGACATTATCTGTGTAAAGCTCATTTTAGACAATGTTCATTGTTAAAAGCGCTATACAAATAAAAATGAATTGAATTGAATCTAAAGACTGTACAATTGAGTCCCTCCAGATTTGTGGTAACAGTTTAGGAAAAAAACACATATAGCAGGACAGGTCAGGTGTCCCAATACTTTTGGAAATATAGTTTATATATATATAAAAAACTGTAAATGGATATGTTCATTATATTTTTTGCATAAAAAGAAGAAAACACTTCTCTGTTTCAATAAAAGGACAATAATAAATAATAAACTCTGACCTGGTCACCGTAACTGTGGTGGTCATCTATTACTTTACTATCATTATAAATGTGTAATTAGCGATCGTTCATGACGGAGAGAAAAAATTCATAATAACATATGAGCGTAAACAGGTTTGGAATAATTTCGAGATGAGTAAAGCAATCCAATAAAGCTTTCTATTCAGGTTTTAATTTATTCGACATTTCCACAAGCGTTCCCTTCGTTTTATTTCCCTCTTACCAAATTGTCAGGGAAAAAAAAACCCAATAGAAATAGTGAGAAATCGCAAAGGCCTGAATATAAACAGGGCGGAAAATGATGAAAGGAGCAGACAGCGTAATGCGCCTAATGTTTTAATGGCTGCGCGAGGAACGCGGTGCTGTGGGGAAAAAAACGGAAAATAAAGAAAAATGCTCAAAACAACAGAACATTTTTTTAGGCGGTGGGGGTGGGAGGGTGGAGGAGTCTTGTTTTGCTTTTACCCATTTAAATGTTTAATGCGATTTATTTCTCGTTGTTTTTTGGGGTTTTTTTTGTTTTCCATCGTTCAATATTTTGGCTAAAATGAGTTTAATAGTCTATTTGGAAAGTACAAAAAGCGTTAGAAAGTCAGATTGATGGCATCCATTTTCATGTTATGGTGTTCCATCATGTTATGGTGAAGAACAAAATTGTGCGCCAATCTGTTTCCGGAAAACCGCTAGCAATAGTGTAGACACCTTAAAATAAGATTGCTATGTGATTCTTTTTGAACATCCCATCCCACATTTTGTCCCTATTTGCCATTATAATAAGCTCCACTCTTCTGGGATTCTGGGAAAATGTTCTCCTGGGTTCTTGTGGAGATTCATTCAGCCACAAGGGTGCTAGTAAAGTCAGGTACTGATAAAACCAGTGAGGAGACCTGAGGTGCAGTAATTGTGTTCACAGAGCTCTATAGCAGGAGATCTTCCACTCCAACCCATGGAAAGCAGATCTTCGTGAAGGCATTGGGCTCATTGCTATGCTGGAACAGGTTTGGTCTACTAGTTCAAGTGAAGGGACAGTTTCATCCAAAGACGTCCAGTCTGTTTTATATGATATACAGTATATCATTTCCTGTTAGTCGACTAACACACACTGATCCATCGCATGATTTCTATCTAGGATCATGCTTCAGTGTGACGTGCGACTCGTTTTTTTCTCGCATATCTCACTCTTGGAATAATGAGAAACCAGTTCTGAGCGATGCTGAGAGGCAGGACGCAGACAGCTCATTGATTTTATTTTAGATACCACAGCTAGGGTCAAACACAGACAGGCAGAGTCACCCGGGTCGAATATTTAATGTAATCCTGAAAACCGGCCAACATCAATCCCAGAAAGCACTAAAGGAGATAGCAAGCAGAAGCTCGGCGGCTGATTAGCCGATTTTTTTACTCATTATTTTATAGAGTCTAAACCGAGTACTTGTGAGTTTAGTTTCCTTTGGCAGGAGCGATATTTAAAATAATAATAATTAAAAAGAATATGCGTGTAGATGAGGGAAAACAGTGGTGATCAGTGATTGGTGGTGTGGAACAGTGATGAACAGTGATTAATAGTGAAAACAAATATGACAAATGATTAGTGCTTGGAAATAATGGTGATCAGTGATTAGTTGTTGTGGAACAATGATGATCAGTAATTCGTTGTTTGGAATAAGGGTTATCAGTGATTAGATTGTGAACACAGTGAAGACCAGAGATTGGTCCTTGAGGATAGTGGTGATCAGTGATTGCCAGAACCAATAGTGATGAATGATTAGTTGTCTAAAACAATGGCGATTGTTTGTATGGAACAATGGTGATCAGTGATCGGTTGGCTGGACAATGGTGATTAGTGATAAAATAGTAAAAAAAAAAAATGATGACCAGATATTGGTCCTTTGGAACAATAGTGATCAGCAGTTGGTTGTTGTGGACAATGGTGACCAATGATTAGTCTTTGGGAACAATAGTGATCAGCGATTGGTTGTTGTGAACAATGGTGACCAGGGATTGGGTTGCTGGTCGATGGTGATACAAGGATGACCAGATATTGGTCTTTGGGAACAATAGTGATCAGTAATTGTTGTTGTGGGCAATAGTGATCAGTGATTAGTGGTCTGAAACAATAGTAATCAAGGACATACACGTCTATAAAAATACACAAACTACTTAGACTCAGAACAGGTGCAGGAAATAAGGACATGTGAGGGACATAACAACTGACCAGGACTTGTTTGGAGATAAGTCATGAAACCCAAACAAAACACATATGGCTATTTCAACACGGGAAAATAAACAGAAGCAGGGGGGCATTCCTGACATTCATGTCTTTATGTAAAATAATAATTAGTAGTATGGGGAATGAGGTCCCTCAGTGAGTTTTTTTTATGTCCTTAAAAGTTCAGAAACAGCACCGAGCACAATGCACAAGAGTGGGAATATTCACACTGACCTCTGACCTCAATATTGTGGCTGTATGACTTCAGTCAACATTGTGCACTGCTGAGGTGACTTTTTCTCCTCAGAGAGAGAGAGAGGGACGCTGAGGTGTTCCTGTCATTCACTCCTTATAATATTGAATTCCTGAAGAATCTGGAGGTGTGTTTGGGGCAATAAATTGACATGGGACAGAATTTTTGTGAATATATAATTAAAACATCATTTGAGCAACAGAAATGTGTTCTAACTAGAGAGCTAATGCTAATGGTATAATCAGCAGAAAGTGAATGGCTAAGCAGTGAGCGCTGGGATGAAGGAAAATTAGCATCAGCGTCAGCGTCAGGTCACTGTGACAGTGATGAAAATTGTACATGAGGATTTAATAGTCGCTACCTGAGATGTGCTAAATACATGAAGGTTTTTTTCTTTCCAAAAAGAATATACTGTACAGCAAGCTATAGAACCGTGGGGTCGGAGTGTGTGCGGTGTGTGTGAGATGTGTGTGGGGTGGCATATATGCATGTGGAAGGTGTGGGGGGTGAGGGGGTGTGGGTTGACTGCAGAGGTGTGTGGTGGTGTGTGGTGGCTGTAGGAGTGTGTGGGGTGGCTGTAGAGGTGTTTGGTGGTGTGTGAGGGGGTGTGGGATGGCTGTAGGGTTGTGTGGTGGTGTGTGAGGGGGTGTGGGGTGGCTGTAGGGGTCTGTGGTGGTGTGTGAGGGGGTGTAGGGGTGTGTGGTGGTGTGTAAGGGGCTATAGGGTGGCTGTAGGGGTGTGTGGTGGTGTGTGAGGGAGTATGGGGTGGCTTTAGGGGTCTGTGGTGGTGTGTGAGGGGGTGTAGGGGTGTGTGGTTGTGTGTGAGGGGGTATGGGGTGGCTGTAGGGGTGTGTGGTGGTGTGTGAGGGGGTGTGGGGTGGCTGTAGGGGGGTGTGGGGGTGTGTGAGAGGGTATGGGGTGGCTATAGGGGTCTGTGGTGGTGTGTGAGGGGGTGTGGGGTGGCTGTAGGGGTGTGTGTGGTGGTGTGTGAGGGGGTGTGGGGTGGCTGTAGGGGTGTGTGATGGTGTGTGAGGGGGTGTAGGGGTGGCTGAAAGGTTTGTGTAGGGGTGTGTGAGGGGGTGTGGGGTGGCTGTAGGGGTGTGTAGGGGTGCAGGGGGGAAGTTTGAGGGGGTGTGGGGTGGCTGTAGGGGTGTGTGAGGGGTGGCATGAGTCTCAGGAGGATCCGTTAAACGTTTTATAGTTCTGAAAACATAAAAGAGTTTTTAAGAACCACCATGTGGCAGAAGTGTTCAGTCCAAGAGTTTTCCCGGACTGTAAACAGTTTGTCCATGATATAAAACATTTTAGACGAGAAGAAGCTTTTACTGATCGAGAAATCTTAAGATTGAAGAAGCTGATAACAAATGTTAATAATGAAAACTCAGATGAAGACTGATAGAGTGTGTGGCGTATTTTACTTTGTGTTTTTTAGCATTTGTTCGGTTTACTTTGATCTCTTTTTAATAAACAGGATCCACGTTGCAAGTTTTAATATAAATGGAGCAAAAAAACACGGGATGCTGCTGAGGTAAAGGAGTGGGACGGGTTGGTAATTTGAAGTCACAACACATCACTAATCATTAAACTGCAGCACTGCAGAGTTTTTCATTTTGGGAGGTGATTTTAATTGTACAGCACACACTCTAGACAGGAACCGTGTAGAACCTAATGCAGCATCCCATAAGCACCTGTGGGAGCTGGTAGAGGCCCACGATCTATGTGACATATGGAGAAATTTAAATAAGGAAACAGAGACAGTAACATTACATGTACATTACATAGACAACACGCTCTCCCTGGCGAGATTAGATAGCTTTTATGGTTTCAAGCAACAACTGACTTATAATACAAAGTGCTTTATTTTTCCAGTAGGCATCTCAGACCACTACATAGTACAATGTAACATCAGTAAAATCATTTAAAACCTAAGAGCACCGACTGTCATTTTTATACTTCACTTTTAGAAGAAGCTCATTTTAGAGAGCCTTTTATTTGTTTATGGAATTGTTTTAAACTGGATCAGGCAGGTTTTAACTCCCTACAGCAGTGGTGGGATTTAACTAAAGCAAAAGCACAAATAAAAGTATTTTTTTCAACAGTACACTCTAATTGCACAAGAGACATTTCCTGATCTCTGGAAGCTCTGGAGATAGAGATTTGCATTTTGGAGGCCACAGGAAATTGAGGGCATATTAAAGCCCTCAAAAATAAAAAAGCAAAAATAAATGACCTGTTGGACATTACAGCACGGAGGGCACTGTCCTGCTCATGTCTTAAAAGCGTGACTAAGATGGATGCTGGACAGAAACGATGAATGCATGCTGTGCAAACAGAATTAGGGGATCTCATGTCAGAGCCTGCTGAAATTCACCAGCAGACAGTCAGCTTCTATTCTAAGTTGTATAGCAGCGAGAGGTCAGGGGCACAGGAGGTGAAGGAGAGCTTCCTCAGTAACCTGCCAAAGCTCACAGAGTCAGTGGCCAATGAGGTGCACCGGGAGCTGACACTGGCCGAGCTTTAGGATTCTCTCCAAGACCTAGGGAACAGGCGGGTGACAGGAATAGATGGTCTCCCTGTTGAGTTCTTCAAGGCTTTCTGGGCAACAATAGGGCAGGACATGCTAGAGGGCCTACAGGACAGTGTAAAGGCTAGTCAGCTCCCATCAAGCTACAGGAGAGTCATCCTGACCCTGCTGCCAAAGAAGGGAGACCTGACCCACCTAAAGACATGTCAACCGGCGAGTGAACTCAGGTGGACGCAAAAAAAAGCGTGCCAGTCGGCGAGGAAACTCAAATGGACACTAAAGAGTGAAAGTGCGCCAATCCGGGAGTGAGACTGGTGGATGCCGAAGGAGCTCGTGCCGATCCAGGAGGGACTGACTGTGAATGACAAGAAGGAAAGACGCCCCGAACCGCGAGTGTGTGGGTGAACCCTGGTGTGAGTACTGGAAAGGAAAATAAAAGTGAATAAAAAAAGCTCTGCTTGGTGAACTTTTGCCTGTCTATCTTTCTTCCAGTGTGATACCAGTGAATTTGTTACAGTGGTGCTAAAACTCCAAGGAGACTACATCACAGGGGTAGTGGGACTAGGTCCATGAGGAGTGCTGAAGCCGCTGCGGTGCCAACTGAATCCTATGCGGCGAGATGGGTCCGGCAGCAAAAACAGGCACTCCATCATCTGCCACGCCTCTCCAGTGAAGTCCAGATGGCAGTGAGTGTACCCAGGGACAGGCAGTTTTTTTCTCTCTCTCTATCTCTCTCTCTCTCTCATTCCCTCTCTCCTTCCCCACCCGCATGCCTGGACACCCACTCCTCAGAATCTGGGAGCACTCTTCACCACCTTCTGCCTCTCCTGTATCGGGGGAGAGTCAGCTCAGGCCGGATGGTTCCCTGGCCTGAGTCGGGGGTATGTACCAGTGGTGCGTGAGTGGAGGGCTGAGCCGGACAGAATGAGCGGTAAGAAACACCTGCAGCTGATTAGACTAATCAGTGCGCTCTGTTTCCATCTGGTGATGCCAATAAAGAGAGGAGAGACACCAACCTCCAGGAGAGAGAGAGAGAGAGAGAGAGAGAGGAACGGAAGGATCGCGAACGTGGACTAAGCGCGGGCAGGCGCTGGTGGAAGACGTGTCGGCCGGCAAGTGAACTTGGGTGGAAAAAAAAAAAAACAAACGCAGAAGTAGTGCCTGCCATTCTGGAAGGGACTACCAGCGAACATCGAGAAAAGAAAAGGCGTCCCGAACCAGTGTGTGGGTGAACCCTCGTGTGAGTACTGGAAAGGAAAGCACCTGGTGAAAACGAAAGAAAATAAAGAAAGCTCTGCTTGGTGAACTTTTGCCTGTCTATCTTTCTTCCAGTTCAGTACCAGTTTTTTTTTTTGTTACATTCAGGCTATTGGGCATGAAAAAAAAGGCTTTTGACCGGGTTCACCATGAATACTGGTGCTGCATATTGAGAATGTACTGGAGGTTAATGGCGGTTTTTGTTCCCCTGTTAGAGTTTACAGAGGGATAAGACAAGGCTGTTTACTGTCAGGAATGTTGTACATTATAGCTAAACCGCTTTACTCTACCTCTACGCAGATGACCTGGCTGTAACGGTGGGATCCCAGACTTATGTGCTGCTGAACACTACACTGCTGGAGGAGCCCCTGGTCCAAGGGAGTCAGCTGGACACCTTCGGTGCAACCACCCCCACACTGTCCAGAGCTCTGATCTCCTCAAAGATCGTCACACTCCGTGAGCTGGTGAACATCACATGGACAGACCTGTCGAATGTGGAGGACCTGGCCGCACATACAGGATTCCGGTCCCTGCGCATCGCTAACAGCTCCTACACTGCTGGAGGTCCACATTGACAGCAGAAGAGCATGTTCAGCTGTAGGACTATGAAATCAGCAAGACCGGTCCTGCCGTGTGGAGGTTACCCTCCTGGAGTGCAGGGGTGAAGTGGAGATGAACTTCAGGACAACGACAGGGAAGCTGCTCTACAGGGCCTGTGTTAAGGTTTAAAATAAGAATAAACTGAGTGGGAGGGTGGACACCCAGTGGAGAAATGTTCTTGGTTTTAATAATGATATTAAATCAGAGTGGAGGCACTGTTCAAACCACCGTTAACCAAGAAAACTGCCGACCTCCAGTGGAGGATTTTACACTGCTTCGTCTCTGTAAACTCTTTTATTTGTATTTTAAACCCTGATGTTTTACAGGACTGTCCCTTCTGATCACAGAGAAAAACAGTTTTTAATGCTTTTATACTGCTCCTGGTTACAGTCACTGTGCTTTTAAAACGTATTTTAAGTTCCTTTAATGAGACTTGTACTCTTCAGTGTTTCATTCTTGGTTTTAAGTATTTATAATTATTTATATATATATATATATATATATATATATTATTTTTGGGCAGACAAAAATTGCAATATACCTGAACAGAAAAAAAAACAAATAACACAAAATGCTGAGTGCCACACAATTTTGGTTGGTTTTAATGTTTTGACGGGGGGATGTGAAGATATTTGAAGCTGTGTGGTGCTGTAGAGAAGCTCTGTGTTCTGTGAGAGACAAAGAATTGCTTTTTGCACCAGAACAGAACTTAATGATTACACACACCCCTCCCCCAACATTTAACTGTCATTATATGATTTTATTTGTCTATTTATCATATTATTATTATTTTTTTTTTATCTATTTATTAAATTGACAAATCAAACCTGATACCATGTGGCATTCTTCTTCTTATTTCGGCTTCTCCCATTAGGGGTCTCCACAGTGGATCATCCGTCTCCACACCCCCCTGTCCTCTACTTCTGCCTCTTTCAAACCAACTACCTGCATGTCTTCCCTCACAACATCCATAAACCTCCTTCTTGGTCTTCCTCTTTTCCTCTTTCCTGGTGTCTCCATCCTCAGCATTCTTCTACTGATATACCCCATGTTCCTCCTCTGCACATGTCCAAACCATCTCAATCACACCTCCCTCACCTTGTCTCCAAAACGTCCTACATGCGCTGTCCCTCTAATAAACTCATTTCTAATCCTGTCCATCGTCGTCACTCCCAACGAACATCTCAACATCTTCAGCTCTGCTACCTCCAGCTCCACCTCCTGTCTTTTACTCAATGTCTCTAATCCATACAACATCTCAGGTCTCACCACAGTCCTATAAACTTTCCCTTTCACTCTCACAGATACTCTTCTATCACAAATCACTCCTGCTATCACTCTTCTCCACCCACTCCACCCTGCCTGCACTCTTTTCTTCACTTCTCTAACACACTCTCCATTACTTTACACTGTTGACCACAGGTACCTGAACTCCTCTGACCCCTGGCTACACTCTCTCCCCTTTTCTGCTGCATTTATACTTTGATTCCGACTCTAAACATTAATCAGAACTGATCACATAAATCAATATTGATTAATAAAACCAGTCCATACAGTGAGATTTGTTCTGACTTCACGCATGTTCTTACATCTGCATATTTCCAAACAACGCATCCTGTTCTGTTCTGCAGATTCTCCTCCTGGACCCGGAGAAATAACCAGCTATCCGAGAAGCACTTTTCATTAGAACAGCGAGGAGAACCGGCGGCACCCTGCTGTGAGACGAGTGTCTGAAATTCGAGCTCAAGTAGCGTCGTGTCCCCGCAGCGTATAAAGGAGATGTAATGCTTAATGAGGTGAGCGTGCAGGAGCAAAGTGGATCCTTTCCAAGAACCTTCGTTACAATGTCTGCCTTCAAGCATGCAAATGTGATTCATCACCCACACACACACACGCATACACTGAGGACACCCTTATCTAAAGCTAGAGAACATCTGGAGACAATCATCTTCATCATCATCATCATCATCAGCGTGGTCACCTTCACCACAAAAGCATTCTAAACCCGTTTCTTGCTTCCAACATTCAAGAGATGCTTGTTAAAAAAAGGTTCTTAAAAGGTTCCATAAAAGTGTATATTTAGAACCTTTGCTGCTCAGTCGTATATGTTGGATATTGGTTTTTCTATGAGGGACAAGTGAAGAACCCTTTAGCATTAAGACATTCCGTATAGTATAGGTTTCTCTAAAGTTTTCTTTCAGTTTTGAAGGAACCTGTTGTAGGGTTCTCAAAGGATAAACAGCTCTGAAAGACCATTTGGTAGTAATAAATAGATGGAGGTAGATAAGGAACTCGTTTTGATACTGAAAAACTTCGTAGACCCATCAAACGTTCCTCCAGATAGATGAACCTTGCATACTGTATATAGCGATAGCATCTTGAAAAACCGTATTTTGCACATGCTCTCCTTTGATTACTCCTTTGAACCAGGAAATTTGAGGAACACCCATCACCTTCTGCCAGGTTTCTTCTCAACTCATGCAGCAGCCAGATAACTTTTCACATCAAAGGTTCCCCGAGCAGACTAAACGTTCTCCAGAACAGGGTTCGGCGTGGCGGCGGAGTCGCAGCACTAACTGCGTTGCAGGTTTTTGGGTAATTCAGAGCAGATTTTGGCCAGACGTCTGAGAGAAACAGACGGCTGCGAATGAGAGATATGCGTAAGAAGAAAAAGACTTTGCGGCACGACGGCTTCAAAAAAACGCATCCTTCGTCATGTTGTTTATGCGTATTTATGGTGTTTACTCGCGTTAAAGGCTCAGACTTGTTGCGTCTTGTTTGTTTATGGCGTTTTATTTCTCGTTTGATGGAATGTGTTTGAAAGGTGGTAATAAAACTGACTCTGTAGGATGTGAGGTGAGGATGGATCGTCATGGTTTCGACTCTTCTGAGGACAAGCTTTCCGAACTCAGAACTTTAACTAACACCTCCAGCACGTCTTGTGTGCCGTAGGGAATGAGCGCAAATGCTGTCCGTGAGTTCGGAGTAAAACGCTTATTTGCCTTTGTTTTGCACCGTTGAGGCCCTGAGCTAATGATACATGCAGTAGGTTTGACCTCATACAAATCGCTTTGCTCTTTTTGTATTTGTTGCTCTGCAGTGCAGACATTTCTGCTCGACTTTTCCCATTGTTCAACCTGCTGTTTCTCCTCCACTGCCTCTATCATGAGGCCTAATTCTTGATGATGTATGTGGTGTTTATAAGACTACACAACACCTACAAGCTGTTCTTTGCACCTGACATAACTCATGTATCTGTAGATGCCAACATAGCATTTTACTTAAGTGCTTATAAGTGTACAAAAACAGTACATAAGCCCTTACACACAGCTGACATAACTGTGTCATACTAAAGCCAACTACTCTACAATACTGTATATCTGTATCGATATAAACCAAAAGTATGATAAAACCTCAATAAAGTGTGGTGTTTATAAGGCTGCACAAGACCTACATAAGACTTTCCTCACAATTGACAAACCTGCTTTCAACACCTAAAACCAAATACTCCATAATATATTCTGTTCTTATAGTCTAAAAGTAGGGTTTAAAAAGCTACACAAGACATCCATAACCCCCCCTCACAGGTGACATTCCCGCTTTCTAAAAAGTCAAATATTTCATTATGTACCTGTAACAATATATGCCAGCCTACTAAAAACTGAATAACATCTTAATGAAGGGTGGTGCTTATAAGACTACACAGGACCTACATAAGCATTTCCACACAGTGGACATACCTGCTTTCAAACCTAAAGTCAAATACTCCTTAATATACAGTATCTTTGTCAATATATGTCTAAAGCAGGATAACACTTCAATGAAAAATGGTGTTTATAAAGCTTCACAAGACCTACATGAGCTTTTCCTTACATTCGACATACCTGCTAACAAATCTAACGCAGAATACTCCATAAAGTATTATTATACTGCAATGATCTGTCTATTGATCTTAGAGTATATTGATCTGTATTAATATACTGTACATTAAAAGCAGGATATCATTTTAATGAAGTATGGTGTTAAGTATGCTAAATAAACCCTACGTAAGGCCTTCCTCAGCGCTAACATTCTACTTTCTCTCAAACCTTAACTAAATACTCCATTGTGTATCTATACAAATATAGACAAACATATGAGAAGCTGAATAACACCTCCCTTAGGAGTTGGGTTTATAAGGCTACACAAGACCTACATAAGCCTTTCATGACAGTTGACATACCTGCTTTCAAACCTCAAGAAAAAAC
Source organism: Silurus lanzhouensis (assembly GCA_039877035.1). NCBI lineage: Eukaryota > Metazoa > Chordata > Actinopteri > Siluriformes > Siluridae > Silurus > Silurus lanzhouensis. The sequence continues at coordinate 578,484 of JBCEWE010000376.1, read as the reverse complement.
TCTATGAATATATCTGTATCAATGGTTGCCAGGAGCAAGATAACATTTTAGTGGAAGATGGTGTCTATAAGGAGACACAAGAGCTACATATATATTTAAACCTGAAGGCGTAATGTAGGTGTAATGTAGCCTTATGAACATCACCCCTAAGTAAAAAGCTGTTATGATTTGAATATTTTGGCCTACATGATGTCATATTTGGCTTTAAACCCGGCGCCCGGTAATATGATGTGAAAAGGGGCTTATAGAGGTGTCATACAGCATTATAACCAGCCTTAATATATCAGACCTGTTTATTTCCCCAGCTAGTTAATCACAGCTGCTCTGAATGCTGCTTCCATCACAGGACTGTATCAGTGTTAAATCCTCTTTGGCCTACTCTGATAGGGTGAGAGAGCGCAAAGAACTTCGCATGAAATTAGCATTAAGAGCCTGATCTGTATTCCCAGATAAACAGGAGGGAAATATGCCTAGAACATATTCATTTACAGCTTAACTGCTCTGTAGCAAACAAATTGGACGTTGGATCAGATGAGGAGCTTTAGTGATGCCTGGAGGTGTCTCTGGCCTCGTGTCTCAGACAGGACGAGCGCTGCGAGGGGAGATATATTACTGGAGTTTATGTAAAGAGGACACCTGAAAGCCAACGACTGCTTTAATCTGAGGGCAGCACTTTTGAGATGTTCAGGCCGAATGAAACACGTGTGTGTGTGTGTGTGTGTGTGTGTGTGTGTCTGGATGTTTAAGCAAAACGACAAGCATCTTACTTGCACCTGAATTTCAAAAAGGAACCAGTGAAGCATGGTAGTGGGAGCATCATGTTACACTCAAACCTGTGGCTGTTACTGTGGAGAGTTCTTGCATTACCTGGCAACCTGAGAACTAGCTAACTGGTTCATGGAGTTTCTCTGTTAGTCTTTTCTTTGCCACTCCTTCCTTCATTCCTTCCATTTTTTATGATAGTATAAGGTGTCCCTCAAGTCGGCATGCTGGGCCTTGTGTCAATTTTATCACAGATCATAAAACCCTCCCCCCTAAATAAAGAAATTAAAAAAAGAGGGAAGGAAGGATGATATAACTGTAATTTTTTTATTGGGCCATGTGATCTTTAATGAAAATGGCTGTCGGACATTTTTCTTTCTTTCTTTTTTTCTTTTTTTTTTCTTTCTTTCTTTCTTCCTTTATACAAATCTGACAATCATCATTTGTTCCATCTTTTCCTCTTTTCTTCCTTCCTTCCTTTCATCCATCCATCCTTCATTTCTTCCTTCCTTAATTTAATGCTAGGATAAGGTGTCCCCCAGGTCAGTATGCTGGGCCTTGTGTCATTTATCAAACTAATAAATGAAAGAAAGAAAAATAAGAAAGAAAGAAAAGAAAGAAAGAAAGAAAGAAAGAAAGAAAGAAAGAAAGAAAGAAAGAAAGAAAGAAAGAAAGAAAGAAAGATCATTACAAAACAAACTTCCGGGTATTGTGATCTGTCAGCTGGACATTCATTCATTCATTTATTCATTCATTCATTCATTGACTCCTTTTTTCCTTCCTTCCTCCTTTTATTCCTTCCTTCCTTCCTTCCTTTCTTCCTTCCTTCCTTTCTTTCTTTCTTTCTTTCTTTCTTTCTTTCTTTCTTTCTTTCTTTCCCACCTCCCTTCATTCTCTTATTTTTTCTCTCCCTCATTCCTTCCTTCTATCCTGCTTTTGTCTGGTGTTAGTATCTGGTGTCCCTCAGGTCAGTATGCTGGGTTTGGTGTTGGATCATGAGCGGCATAATAAAAGTGACAGTCCATCTCCTAATGTGTTCCTCTCGCAGGCTATTATACGCTCTGCTAGAGACACTTCCTGCTCTTTGCTTTCCTCGGCTCAGGATGAAAAACGAGTCGGAGCCGTGGTTCACGTGTTTCAGACGTTATGGAATGTCGTCTCCTGTACAGTGGAGCAGGACGACCAAACTGACACTGTGCTTACAGCATTTACACTCACTTACCATAAAACCACACAGAGGAAAGATTTCACCTGCCTGCATCTGAGAAAATCTTCATCTGGGTGATGATGATGATGATGATGATGGTGATGATGGTGATGTCAGTGTTAGAGCATTAGTCATGACTCACAGTGGAGGAGATGATGACGTCATTCGAAGCCTGCTGAACTCAAAACAGATAAATAATATAAATAAAAGGCTGCAAAACTCTGCCTTACAAACATGTTCATGCCAAACACAAACAAACACACACACACACACACACACACACACACACACACACACAATAAATAAATACGTTTCAGTTTATTTATTCTACTGTCACATTTTGTCCTTCGCACGTCTCTTTTATTCACTCACACTTTTATCCAGAACCCATGTGCATTTACAGCATACAAATACAGGCAGCTCCAAAACTATTGGCACCCCCCCCTATTCCTTTCCTTCTTTCTTTTTCTTCACTTTCTGTGCTTGAATTTCTCTTTCGTTTTCTTCGACACTACATTTTTATGTTTTTCTTTGTTTCCTTCTTTCTTTCTTTGCTGCTGCACTTTTTTTCTACACTTTCTGTCCATCCATCCATCCATCGTTCTTTCTTTCTTTCTTTTTTTTTTTGCTTCTGTGCTTTTTTTTTTCTAACTTCACTTTTACACTTTCCTCCCTGTGCGTGTATTTATTTTTTGTACCCTTTTTGTCCTCCTTCTTTTTCTCGTCTTTAGACTTTTTCAGTTTTCCATCAGCGCCGCATTTTGTGTATTTTCTTTCCTCCTGCAGCTTCTTTTCTTTCATGTCAGATTCGTTGAAGAAAAATAATAAATCGTTTTGGAATTGCACGACACACACACACACACACACACACACACACACACACACACACACACACACAGACCACGCCCATCGCTGTTAATCTAATAGGTCAAAACTTTTAACACCAGAGCTCGTGTCATTTCCCTGAGTGTCCATGTCCTTCTTCCACTCCGATCTCTCATCTGATCTGATCTGATCTGATCGTGTCTGAGTGTGTAGGAGGCGAAATCATACATTCAGACGAGGTCCGATCATCCAATGAGCCGTGCAGAGCCGCACGCGCCGTCTGATCACGGGCTATTAACCGAGCTGCTGGGTGCGAGCGCGAGAGACAGACACACACACACACACACACACACACACACACACACACACACACACACACACACACTTTCTCTCTCTCTCTCTCTCTCTCTCTCTCTCTCTCTCTCTCTCTCTCTCTCTCTCTCACACACACACACACACACACACACACACACACTCTCTCTCTCTCTCTCTCTCTCTCTCTCTCACACACACACACACACACACACACACACACACACACTCTCTCACTCTCTCTCTCTCTCTCTCTCTCTCTCTCTCTCTCTCTCTCTCTCTCACTCACACACACGCGCACAATTGCGCGCACACACACGAACAGACACGGGTGCGCGCCGCACTGATAGGAGAACCGATCTTCATGAGCGTCTCCTGCAGAAGACTGAAGACTAAACACACACACACACACACACACACACACACACACACACACACACACACACACACACACACACACACACACACACACACACAATCACAGGCAGCTGATCTTTCGCTTATAATGCGCTTCTTCTCCTTTTCCTTCTTGTTTTTCACCCGGAGTGGGAATAAATCTGATTCGTGAAGAACGGAGATGTTGAGTGAAGGTAATAATGGAGATGTGAAAATTCCACCATTCATCCGCGCTGAGATGATCCGAGCCTCAAGGTGAGCTTCTTTACACTTTCTGATAATGTATTCATTCATTTATTTATTCATCCCTTCATCCATCCATTCATCTCTCCATCCCTCCATTCAATCATCCCTCCGTCCCTCCATTCATTTATAAAAATCTGTTGCTTGTATCACTGATAGTTTCCTGTAGACTGAAGAACAGTCGCTGTGACTGTAATGAGTTTTTGTGCTCTGATAATAAACACGGCTGATTGTTGACCTCCAGGAACTGCTTAAAGACCTGGAGATGGTTTCACTTCTGCTGAGTTTCTGTGCTCTTGGTCGTATGATCCTTTTCGAAATCCACACTGTAGCTTGTGTGTGTGTGTGTGTGTGTGTGTGTGTGTGTGTGTGTG